>JARJLF010000927.1:0-117151 GCA_029378395.1 Mycena leptocephala
ATTTGTACCTTCCGGCGGACTGGGACTTGTTCCGAGTGTGAACTCATTCAGTAAGTCCCTGGAGATTACGCAAGTGCGGACTTCTCATTGGCTTTTCAGCATGCCGGTCTACCATCCTCCCCGTTTATCTTCTGATCCTTCTGTTGAAATCCGAAAACCCATTCGCCATCCGTCCACCCAGTGTGTCGTCCTTTTTTCGCTCGCGAAGTCAGTCCGTCAGTTTTACCCAACGCTCAGCCTTTCGTCCCGCGTTCCTGAACGCCCATCTCCTCGCCATAACCGCTGCATATGACGCTCTGGACCCACAGGACAGGACGGCGTATGTGGCCAGCCCCAACCGCATGCTCATCTCAGGCCGAATCTTATGAAACCAGTCATGAATTCCCCAACATGCCTCCGCTGAAAGGCCGTGGTTCAGTTTCATCGGATGGTTTTTCAGATCCCACTTCGCACAGTGTCTTACTGTATTAAATTCACAGACCTAAATCCGATTTCCACCGACAAAAACACCGATCGTTACAGCACTAAATTGAACTACAGATTCAACTGCTGAAAAATCGTTTCTACACGTTCGTTGAAGGAACCTTCCGAAAATACTCACCCCCCTTCAAATCCCCATGTGTATGAAAGGAATCCATCGCTCGTAAGGAACTCCCTTTGTCTTCAACTCTCTCACCGCATGATGGAGAGCCTCAGCTGTATCGGTTGCCTGTGGTTGGCGCCCATCGCGGAAGAGATGAGAGTAGAAACTCTCTGCAACCACCGGACCATCTGCATCACTCATGGACCATAGGGTCCCAACAGTACTTCGGAAACCTGCGGCGAGGAATCCACCACCGAGGTTAAATGATTCATTGACCAGGGTTTCGTCTCCTTTCGCAGTTTGGCATGCAGCCAGAAAAGCAAACTCGGCATTTGGAAGGGGGATCCGAAGAATTGTTTGCAGCTCCAAATCACCTCCATAAAGCAGAAGACAGCTTTTGGTTGGTTCTTGCAGGTTCTGAGTTCCATGACAGGCCAGATGAGCCCAAGTGCAATCCTGGAGTAATGACTTCACTGCATCCACCGTAGCACATTCACTTAGCAAACAGTCCAGATGCGGCTGCTTGATGATAGCTTTAATTCTGTTGAATTCCTTGTCTACTCCGTAGAGATACTGGGCTCTGCCAGGACCAGTGTGGGTTACTCCGACAACACCAAATTTGGGTGAACTGCTGGGTGATTTTCTGGAATAGGCTTCAAGAAGTGCTCCTAAGGTGGAGGTGTATGAGTGAATGAAATGCTCGGTGGGAGAGCATGCATGCAAAGGCAGTCCTGTGAATGCCCCAGTGGGCAGCCACCACAATCTCCCTTCCGCGATGCCATGCTACATGTGCAGGAAACTCAGATCATGCTAGACAGTATGATAAACAACCACTAACCAATTCCAAGGCCCGGTACACCGGCTCAACAACATTGTTCCAGAGCCAGATTAAAAGCTCCTCAAAGCACTCTTTAGGGGTCTTTGACTTGAAACTTTCCTTTCGACCGAAGAGCCTGCTAGCATCCGAGCTGCGGAGTCGGACACTACAGCGGCCAAGGAGCTCTCTAAGCATCGCTTGTTGGGACTTGAGGTGTTCAAGCTCCACATTTGGGAGTGAAACATGGATGGGGTCCAAGTTTGATTGCAGAAGTATGAGCCCATCACAACTCTCTTCATGACTATTGAGGATCACGACAGGACCATTTTTCGCTGCATCCCGGAGAGTGCTGTAAGGCTTCGGAAGCAAGAAATGTTCTAGCCCAGGTTGTGTTCGAATTTCCTCCAGTAATTTATTTCGCTCATTTGTGGTCCTTATCAAATTAGGTGATGAAGCATCATAGAGTTCGAATGACAGCCTCCGAAATTCTTCTACCCACTTCAAAGGGAGATGATCGACATCAGTCTTTAATTGTAGTATTTGCTGAAACGTTGTAGCCACTCCTTGCTCTAAAATCTCAATAGCAGCAGTCATACTACCAAGGCCGATGCAGGTGCGTGTAGCGGTGGAGATTGTATCCTCGACTTCGAGTCGTTGGACTGTATTGTGGCGCACTGATATTGAATGACCCAACCAAAGAAGATGAGGAAGATGGCGAAAAGCAGCTAGGTAGGCAGGACTACAATCTGAAGGTCTGAAATTGTATGCTTCGACCGCCCAGCTAAGTGCTGCATTCCAGGAATGTGCTGGCATGGGTGAAGGGTCTCTAGATGCCTCAGCATAACAGGCAAGTCCACGGGCAAGATCGTCGATATCTCCTAGCTCTCGATACCGCTCCACTAATGACATCCCCAGGTTTCTCAGCTTCATTGGTTTGTATGGATGCCCTTCTGGGGTTAGTTTGACTGCTTCTTCTAGAATCGGAAATGCTTGCTCAATGTCGAAGATGTCTCCCAACATTTCATAGCGGGAGATGAATGAAACAGCCAGGCAGTGAAGTCTATCCGACATGTTTGGGTGTCCCTCGGGGGTGAAATCAAGCACTTCCTGCTCTAGCAGGAGTGCACCCTGCAGTTCATCGATGTCCCCCAATATTTTAGAGTGCTCTGACAATGACTCAGCCAGGTTGTGGAGGCGACCGGCCCTGGCACGGTCTCCCTCTGGGGTCAGATTGACTACTTCCTGTGCTAGCTGTAGTGCACGTTCGAGGTGGATGAGGTTTCCCAACCTCCCATACTGGTCTAGTAATGACACGGCTAGGTTTTCGAGGCAACCAGCCCTGCCAGGGTGTCCCTCTGGGGTCAAATCGACCGCTTCTTGCTGAAGCAGGAGTGCATGCTGAAGATCACTGATGTCTCCCAATCGTTTATCAGGTTTTTTAGGGAATCTGGCCTATTGCGGTGGCCCTCTGGGGTCAGATTGACTGCTTCCTGGTCCAACAGCAGTGCACGCTCGAGGTCACTGACATCCCCCAACCTCTCATAGCGATCAGTGAAGGAGCCAGCCAGGGCTTCAAGTCGACCTGGTCTTTGTGGGTGCCTTTGTGGGGTCAGATCAACTACTTCCTGGTTCAACAGCAGTGAATGTTCGAGATCACTGACATCACCCAACCTCTCATAGCGGTCGGTGAGGGACAAAGCTAGGTTTTGAAGCCGAACTGGCCTATCGGGGTGCCCCCCTGGGGTGAGGTCAACCACTTCCTGGGAAAGCAGCAGGGCATGCTCAACGTCACTGACATGTTTCAATCTTGAATATCGAGTTCCAAATACTGCAGCCAACCATTGGAGGCGAGTGGGCCTGTCAGGGTGTCCCTTTGGGATCAGATCAACTGCTTCTTGGACAAGCAGCAGGACACGCTGAAGGTCACTGAGATCCTCCAGCTCTCCATACCGGTCCCACAGTGATTTAGCCAGTGTGAGATCAGGGTCTTCATGGTCCACATGGCTGCTGAAGTACTATGAGAAGGACACAGCTTGGAACAGTAGTCGGGCATTAATCTGACCTTTCGAAGTTGTTATCCAAGGTCTCATCAATCATTTCTTCCATATAATATCCCTGGCCTAAATCAAATTATGACTTTCGGTACGACTGACTGACATACCGATTTCGGCACGGGGAAAGTGCTGTTACGGGGGAAAGGTAGTCTGTTTCTATCTGGCGACAACCTTCTTATATACCGAGCCATCAGAAAAAGTGCGGGGAAGATTCCTGCCAAAATGATTGCAACAAAAAGATCCCTTGAAACTTGAGCCCGAGTTCAAATGCTGTCAGATAATAGATTGCATCAAGATTGCATGGCATCCTGTGCCGGAATGGAAATTACCGCCCACCATCATCTGCTGCTCAGCGCTCACATCCGTAGAAACCTCCTGTTGGTGCGTCATGATCTGGAGATCAAATCATGTTAGCCTACAGGCACTCCAATACACGAGTGTTCCTGTAAACGATATTCGTATGACTCAGCCGCGGGCCCCTCGGATTTGAACAGTCCCACTTGGATCCCACCGTAGCTGATATCGGCCCAAAAGGTGTGCCAATATAGGGTTGTTCGTTCCGATTCCAGGCGATTCCGATTTGGTGCTTGAGTTTCCCTGCGATCGCAGGTCGGGACACCCGCCGGATAATGAGTGCCAGGAACAACTTGAAGCGCTGCAGGTCATTCAATCCTGTGTCATTGTCGAGTCTGCGGAGTGACGGCAGGGCATGAGATTGAAATTCGGTTTCCGGACTCGAGAATCACCCTGCACATCTGAGTTCGGAGGGTGGATCTGGGACGAATAAGGGTAGCGGGGAGTTAACTGGCTCTGCGTTCAAGTTGCAAGTTAACCCGCGGCTTAGGAACCGCTTCTGGACTTCGCATAAGATCTTGGCGTGTCAATGAGCTGCATACATACACTTTATTTTTCGACAGACATAACAGGTTTCAAACTTCGAACGAACGCACGAGGCTGCCTCAGTAAAATAAAGTTCAACGGAGATACAGATCGATGTATGTAGAAGCTGTGGGGCCGACGGGAATCGAGACATGTGCTGGACTGAGGGCGTTTATATTATAGGTGATCATTTCGAGATGCGGTTGCTTATTGCAACCCGTGCACCACTCCCCAAGGGGAAGTTCAGGCGATATCCGCGGAGATCTCATTTCGGCGGGTACAGTACGGCAACGACGCCACGACAAATCCTGAATAAAGAAGTTAAACAGATCCAGAAGGTATCCTGAATTGACGACGTGGCCTTCAACGCCCATCTCTGCTTCCGTGGGCAAGTTGTATTGAATCCGGGATTCAAAACATGTGAACTCCACTTCGCGCTTGAACGCTCAAGCCTATACAAGTAGGACCTAACGTCGTCCTGCGGTTGCAATACGTGAATTCGTTATAAAATTGATTCCTTTGGGGTATGATGGATTCATACATAGCTTCGAAGAATAGTTGTATTTGAGAATCAAGTCCATATGTGAAGGACCTGGCAAGAAGTTTTGGGAATTACGTGGTCCCCTCATCATTCATTCATTCAGGTAATGTTGGTGGACGGACCAAATTTTGACACGTCGTGCCACTAGAAGTAGGATCGGAACTCCGAGTATATGAGTGCTAGCGGAGAGTTCGAATGCTAGGGGAGAGTTCGAATATTTCCCTCTCCAGCTCCACAGGAAGACGAGGGCTCAGTACAGGTGGATTCGACATGGTGGTTAACCCGACGCTCAGGCTTTCATCCCGCGTTCCTGAACGCCGATCCCCTCGCCATAACCGCTATATATGAGGCTCTGGACCCACAGGACAGGACGGCATATGTGGCCAGCCGCAACCGCATGCTCGTTGAGAGGCGAATTGCAAGTGCTTTTCGTTCCTTGTGTTCCCGATTCATTTACACCCTTTCAGCACGCCCGGGAATGTCGCGTACGGAAAACCATCATCACAACAGACCACCGCAAACAAGTGTATGTCCTTCCGTTTTTTCCACAACGCTGCAAGCTTATCCACCCGAAAAACTCATCGCCCTCGGATGGTCGAAAGAAATGCACACACTGAGCTCGGAGATCACTTGCCACACGCTGGTCGACAGCGCGGAGCCCCTCACCACAGATGGCGAGTGTCCCACTCCCTTTCCATTCACGAATGTATGTATGTACCTCGCCGCTGAACTGTCTGTCTGTCCTGCAGAATGGGAGAAAAACGTCAAACCGACCCTGGCGAAGATGCTGAATAGGATCCGCAAACAAGCTTCCCACCGTGCAGCCCACGAAACGGCCATGCAGCGGTACGCGGGGATGCCGTCCGAAGACTTTCAAGTTGTGTTCGAGGAGAAAAAGCGAATTATGGAGTCGCGCGATTGGAAAGCGAGGCATAAATTGCGTCGCCGGACTGGCTTCCTCGCGCTTGGTGTCCTCAGGGTAGCACCCTTCTTTGGGGAGGCTAGTGTCGGATGTACAACATGCGAGGTACGAGCACTCTATTGTTGTAGCGTCTGTTTATAAGAGACTATGTCGGATGCAAGCATTGTATGCCATAGATACGACGAAATGATCTGTTCCTCGATTTCTGCAGGACCCGGCCAATTATTTCAGACACGACAACCAAGCCCCTCGCGATGCGGTAAATTCATTGTTTTTTCTCAGTCTATACATCACGGTGGCCTATTGGAGGAGGAACTTCGCTATAAATCGAGCCCCTCTCCTCGAGTCTTCGCATTCGGTCTGTCAACTCCACCATTCTGCGCTGCATGGATTCCGGATCCGTCGCGTTTGCTGGCGCATCGCGAGAATTACTCCACGCGGCGTCAACACCCCCCACGCCGATGCCTCCTTGCTTCTCGCGGGCTGATTGAATCGTTGTTGGTGCGACGGCACCCGATCCTGGAATTGTTTCGCTGGGGAGGTGGGAGGAAATTGTGTGCGCGCTAGGCCACAATTCCTCCTTAGATTCTCGAAGCCGTCGGCGGCGCAGAATGAAAAGCATACTCAGGGAAATCCCAAGAAGAGGCAATTCCCCTAGTGAGGCACCATGTCGGATTCAATTCAAGAGGGCCGAGGCGTTGGCGTGCAAGTCAGTTTTGTTTTCTGCCGTGCACGTCTGATACGCAGCAGGGATGTATCAAGCTTCCAGAGGACTGCAGCGATTGAGAGTTGAGAAGAACGACGTCTGCCAGATTCCTCCATCTGGTAAGTCTCAGTGCCATTCGCTCATAATTAACATACACCACTTTCAACATCCATGGCATAGATGGAGCAATCATGGCCACGGTCCACCATCGATGGTCACGGATGGGCAGGTTTGATCATGCGTGGCCACGCATGGCCATTGGTATTTTGTCCAATAACGCCCGTCATACCTATCAGCCAGGCTGTGTCGTCATGCCGATTGGAACATCCCTTGCACGAGCGAGCCTTGCGTCCCATCCAAATCGTCTAAGCCGCTTTTGATTCAGATTTCAGGCACTCTTCTACGCAATTCAATACAGAGTTCCAACATCTTTGAGGCATTCGGAAGTGAGCACGGATATATATTGTAATCAGGGCTGCGGGTATCCTTAGACTGCAGAACGTCGCGCAACAGTACCTTGGGAGAGTGCAGTGGGACCTTCGTGCCAAGAAGCATACACTAAATTTCAACTGCTCACAAAATGATTACTACCCTCTGGAACGTTGTTGCGCCTGCGACGGCGTTCTTGTACACCAAGGATGAGATCAACGCTCATATCGAAAAGAGAGCATATTCCGACGTCTCAGATGCAGAAGACCGGGAGGAGTTCAGAGAATTAGAAGTGGATGACGGGTTCATTCTCAGCGATGATCCTATGCCATTCCGAGAATTTATGTTTGATTATGACCTGCCAGTTTAATAAGAGTATTCCTGTATGAACCCTCCATGTATGCCTTTATTACAGTAGTAAATGCTTTAGTGATGTAATTAGATTATGATTTAACCTCTCTGTTGGAGTGAAAAGAAGTTTACACTGTTCAATGGTGAATTTGAGATTGTGACAAAATTCTAGAGCAGCTAAGAGCTCCAAAAAATGTAACAGTGGTGACTGCGCGGATTCTCTGACTTCAGTTTGCGGTCAGAGCCTATATAATTTCAGCCGTTTCTTGCGTAAAACTTCTGCACTCTAAAAACAATATGGATCTTCTCGGCATAGTTGGCGTCGCATCTGATTCCGTAGCCATTCCGCTATCTACTGCGACCTCCATCGCTACCATCTCTCGAGGCGTGCGTGCCCAGCAGGTAGCCTCTGATGCTGTGGGGGATCCTCGCCTGGCAAAATTCAGCCTTCACGCCAGTTGCCAGGACGTTAGGGAGCGCGATGTTAAGATTATTGTGTTGCGGAATGGAAGGGTGCCCCGACTGTTAATAATTCGTCCGATCGATCTCGGTTTCCCAAAACGTAGCGGAGCGAGCTAGGAAGGCCTGGGTAGATGCTAGAGTGAGTTTTGAGGAGACGGGGCCACTACGTTGCGAGAACGTTTCGTCAAAGGACTCATCCTATAATTCGTCCGATCGATCTCGGTTTCCCAAAACGTAGCTCTACCTGGACTCGCACCCGGCACATCCGACATTCGAGGACGGCCACCCGTTTTCTGGCTTCTACCTCGATTATCCGGGAGGAGACAAGCCGATGGGCCTTGTTGTACCATCTCAGAGGATCTGCCGGAACTAAATTGGAATTACACTGACTTCGATACACTTGTGGCAATAAATCGGCCAGTCAGGACAACATCAACGGCCCTTGGGATTGGACAGACGATAGAAGGCTTTGATGCTCCATGACTAGGAGGGATTCGTTGTTTTGGAAGAATCGCCAGGTATGTGGAGCATACATTACAATGAAGATGATGATCACCTGAAGCCAATCGGTCTGTCGTAGAAATCAGTTTGGAACGATGGGTTTTAAAGTGACAATTATTCTGGCCAAGAAATGGACGCCTCGTGTGAGACGGCAATGGGTTATCCGTTTTCGGATGATGACCTCACTGGGCGCTTGCTGGCGTTTATGGGTGCAGTAAAAGTGTTGGCGTGGGAAACACCCCAGTTTTGGAACACAGTGTCTTGTGCAGACTCCAGAGCACCACGTCTGAGAAAGGTACGTTAATTAAATCCACCAAGCGCCACGAGATGCACCATGTCGGCACCATTACAGTGTACCCGCATCACGGTTGACGACAAAAATCCACCAAAGCGTCATGTCGCCACATTACGGCCTGCGGAGGCGTCTCATATATAAAGGATTACTTTTAATTTACCCTCAACTCCCACTTTATTACACATATGTCCGACATGCAACACGACGTACCTGCGCCCCCGAGGCAAGCATCTCCACTAAATTTCGACGACCATACCTCCAACGCGGGCTCCAACAGAGCTGACGAGCGTTCCGCCGGGGAGAAGGAGACCGACCGCAAGCTCGCTGAGCGCCTCTCCATCATCATCGAGGATGCCAACTCGAAGTGCACTCCCCTGTGCAAGATGATTCGCAAAGTGCGTGGAGCCCTCGGCTCTCTCTGTTCGTCCAACTGACGGGGTTTTCTTGTCAGCACATCGAAAACATGGAAGCGCGCAAGGAGGAAGATCGCGACGAAGACGAGCTCATCAAGAACGTCAAGCCGTTGCTCGAACAAGCCGAGAAGATTTTGAACGAAACCAACGGTGCCGTTCGCGGGGCTGATCCCGACAATCGCTTGAGCAACAAGGCGACGCGTAATATGCGAGACCACAAGGCTACGCCGGACGAACAACGCCTCGCGGAAGCCTTGAAAGTCGTACGCATCGCCTCGTATTATTCCTGCTCGAAATCAGTGCTGATGATTTTCTTCTTCCGTAGATGGTCGAGGAAGTCGGCGGTACCATTCAATGGGCCAGGGACAAGCTCGACGCGTATCCCAAGGCGAAGAGAGATCTCGGCCCTCTCCTTGAGGCCGTCAGCCGTGGGTGTCCAGAGTATTGACCTAACTCATGTCGTTAACTCACCCTCAGAACCTTTGACCCAAATCGTCGGGGGTGTTATGCTGTTGCTTGCCGGCGTCCTCAATCTCGTTGATCGCCTTCTCAGCGCCCTAGGGCTCGACAGTCTTCTCAAGGGCATCATCGCTGCGACCGGCCTCGACAAGATCTACCGCGGGCTTGGACTCGAGAAATGGTTGAAAGGTTGAAGTTAACGAGCGTAGCAATTATTGTACACGTACATTGTGAACTAAGCTAAACGGACGAAATGGTTGAAGATGTAGTTGAAGTTAACGAGCGTAGTAATCATTATACAAGTATATTGTGAACTAAACGGATGCACAAATAATTACATGTACATTGTGATAAATGAACTCGCGTTCATTTGAAATTTCTTCAAGTTCGAGCAGTTTCCACTTCTATGACAGCACTGAACACTTCGTTGGATTCTCTTCTTCTCGCCTCCGGGTGCCTCAACTGCGCCACTTTTTTTATGCCTTCCTCCCGATATGCTAGACGCGTTATCGTGAGCGTCTCCGTAGATTATGCCATCCCCTCCGTGCTGCCGCACATAACAGTCTCAAAACTCGAGTACCGTGACACTCGCATGGCTCTCCAATAACTTCATGAGCCGAAACGAGTCTCTGTCCTTTCCTTGTGCTTTCTCATCTTACGACCACTGATACGCCTACTCCGAGGCTCAGCACGGAGTGGTAAGGTGGGTGTGCGAGGTGGTCCGACGATATGTCCCAACTCTAACGGGTACGTGTGAGCGGCCAAACGATATAAATCTTGGGCAATGCGGTGCGGTGCTTGAACGAGGACACGCAAGGGCACGGGATAAAGAGAGTATTCGAGGACGATGGCTATTATTTCGCTAAATCTCGGCTGATACGGGGATGGCAGCAGTGAGCCGGAGCCGCTTGTGCGACAATTATTGAGGACGAATGCTTGAAAAATAATACGAGATGGGCTGGAGAAGGCGACCGGAATCCGAGTAGGAAACGAGATCTATTGGAGGGTTGCGGGAATACGGAGTACATCGTAAAGATTTATAGGAAATGGGCATAGGTAAAGCCGAATGGGGGAAACGAGTCAAAACTTGAAAGGAGTGAAGTAAGAGCGGTACCGCGCGGTCACTAAGAAGTTACGAGGTGTTTCAAATGAAGTTCCGGACTTGGTGGCTGGTCGGAGGAGACGGAGACGGAGAGGTGAATCGTGGGAACTCCGAATAGCTGTGCTGTGGGAGCTCCGCTGCGTGAATGGGGTAGGTAGGTAGGTAGGTAAGGGAATGTATCCGAACTCCGACTCTGTTGACACCCCGATTTGAAGTGAGTGCTCTGAAATATGAGTTTGCGTGCATAGCGCGCCGGGTCGGCATCAATCACAATCGGTGTCATTGTCAATCACGGAGATACTATCCTAAAGGATTGCTCAGCATCGCTCCTCCCTGCTCCAACAAATGTATGCCGTGTTCATCTTCAGCGATACCGCTCCACATTCTCGAGTAGAGACTCAGAGATGATTTTTCATTGGTGTGGCAGTGTCGATTTGTTGACGCGTTGTGGACGCGACGGAATCAAAATCGCGTAAAACCTCGTTTGTTTTTTCCACAGGATTTCTCGGTCTCTCCGAGTCTCAGCTGTCCCCACGCCAAGCCCACACTAGTCTGTGGAGGAGATGAACTCCGGGCGCTTCCACACAGCATCGGCACCGCAACCTGATCGCGGAGTCAGGTAACACCCGGGCTGTCCGACGATGTCGCTGCAGTGTGCATACAAATAGTGGCCGTCCTGATTCAAATCGTCTCATGGACTGCAGCATCGACACACTCCCAGATGAAGTCCTCGCGGTGATTCTAAAACTTGCGGCGGACTCCCCGGTACTCGCGTGGCTCCGGAAGCCACCCTTCCCCGTCACAGTCAGTCGGGTCAGTCGCAGATGGCGTGTAGTCACCCTCGCTTCCCCTGAACTCTGGACGACCATACGTCTCTCCCACCGCTCGCGGTCCTGGAGCTGGGCCACCGTGTTCGCGAAGCGCTCCGGATCGTCTCCGCTCGACATCAGCATCAACCTCGAGGCTTACGCCCTTAACAAAGACTCGGAGCATGGCTATGAGCATCGCCATGGCTATGAATTACCTGTCTCGATACATAAGGCCCTCGCCATTGTCGGCCCTCACATTGGACGCTGGCGGACGTTTGCTCTCCGGTGTTGGGAGCATCAGGTCGAACAATTGCGCGAATTCCTGGAGTTCTCCCCAGGTGCTGCGTCGCAACTTCAGTCTGCTCACATCTCGTTGGTAAATTGGCGCTACTGGGAGGAACTGCCCCCGCTGCCCCAACTCTTTGGGATTCCGTCATTGCGTTCGTTCAGAGCCAATTGTCGGCTGGACCTTGTTGACTTCACCGCGTTCCGCGCTGTCCAAAGTTTGGACATTGACTGCGGCGACCTTAGTTGGCATCTACATACCCTTCGTCCCATACTGGGCCCGTGGTCGCCGCTCAGGACCCTCATTATCCGCAATTTCTATCCCCAACTTACGCCGTTGGCCGATCCCATCGAGGCCTCCACCATACAGTCCCTCGCCGTCAGCTTCAGCAGACCGTTTTTCTACCGCCGCTACTACGAAGCGGACATGCTCGGGGGCTTCGAGACCTTCACCAATACGTTTTCGTTCCCCAGTCTTGAGTACCTCGAGATCGTGGGTGGTTTTACGGGGGGGATTGCCGCAGATCGTAATACTACAGTGCCAGAGGAATGGGAGGCCCCGCTCTTCCCTCACTTACACACCCTGCGACTCGAGGATGTCGGCTTCGGCCGTAAAGGACTTACCTTCATCCAATCTCTCAGCCGCGGGATTACCGCTCTGCAGCTGATATATACTACCGGGAATCAGTTTCTACTCCAAGAGCACGGCGGCGATGCTCCTTGGCCCGCGCTGCGTGCCCTCACAGTCGAAACACAAACACAAGATATTTCGACAGTCACTCCGGAGTGGCTTGCGCTCTTCATTGCGAAGCGGGCTTCCCTCGGCCCACATGGGAGGATTTTGGAGTTGACTCTCCCTTCTTGGCCAGAGGGTGTCTCCCTTACTGTCCAATCGCCTCCGAGAGTCCGCCGGCTATGTGATGGGCCATCTCCTGCCCTCATGGACGGCTTTCCTGGTTATGGCTTTTACGTCGACGAATACGACATGCGCGCGAAGGATTTTGAGCATGTAGAGACGCCAGAGCGGAGGTCATGCAGTTGTTATTGGACTTGGTATGAGGACTTGCTGGATTGGGAAGTGGAAGTGAACAAGGAGATCGCGGAGGCGTTTGAAATGTCGGGTGAGCTCGTGAGAACGAAGGGAGTTCTGAAAGAGCTGAAGAAGAAGCGACGTCGAAATTGGAAGGTGGACCGGCGGTTAAATGTGGAACGACGCTCCTCCAGGCGCCAGCGATGTGATATCACAGAAGACTTCTATTTCACCTGATTCCGATGTTGTATTCGCGTGGCTCCATAAATCCAGGTTTTGAAATGGCTCGAGAACAAATCGTAAATGCCGGGTCGAGTCATCCATGATCGTTGACTGCGACATTGATCCATATGAATGGAAAAAGATCACGGGGCCCGCAACGGTTGAATAATCGGTACGTTGAATTTAGTCAGGAAGTCCCTACGAGTCAGTATCATTGGGGCTAGAATCGTAGTCGGAGCCGCGAAGGGCTGATCTTACCCCCATACAGTGCGAAGATGTAAACATCAGGTCGGATTGCGATCACTTTTTTTGATCAGTCTCAGTCATCGCTGAGAAAAATATCAGTCATCGCACCTTGGGCACATGACTTGCACTCGAATGAAATCCCACGATTGAGGTTCAAAACCTGGAATATATTGAACCAGAGAATCAATTTTCACATCCACTTTCCCAATGACGATCTCGAAACTCCTCACTGCGCCGCTCACTGTTATTGTTGGCATCACGGGCAAGCAAGGAGGAAGCGTCGCGCGCGCCCTTATTGCCTCCGACAAACCGTATCGACTTCGTGGCCTGAGTCGTGACATCACTAAGCCCGCTGCCCAGGCATTTGCTGCGCAAGGCGTCGAGATGGTCCATGTCAATCTGGCAGCGGACAAGCCTGAGGATGCCCTGAATGCGTTCTCCGGGGCGGATATAGCATTCGTGAGTCGCACATCGTTGCATGTTTTACGGATGCTCACTCAGCTCTGGCATTGCCGCATTCCGCAGGCTATGACGAACTGGAACGAATATCTGGACGGGGAAAAGGCAAGTCGCATCTACGTTCGGGCGGCATTATATGATATGTTAACAAACCTCGCAGGAGATTGCTGTGGGGAAAATGCTAGTCGACACCGCCAAAGCGGCGGGCGTCAAGCTGTTCGTTTGGTCTTCGCTGGAATCCTTCACCGAGATCACGAACGGGCGCTTCGCACTCGCGCAGTTCTGCGATTCAAAGGCCAGCATCGAGGCGTACGCGCGCGCCTCTGGGGTGCCGCTCGCCGTCGCAAAGCCCGGGTTCTGGTCGGGCAATATTGCGATAGCCTATTATGCGTTGAAGCGCCAGGCTGACGGAAGCTACCTCTTTACGTTGCCCATCGCCGGCGAGACACGAGTGCCGCTGAGTGACACTGCGCACGACTTTGGACTCTACGTGCAGGCGCAGATCGAGTCACCCGAGCTCGGGGTGGGCTCGGAGGTGCGTGGCGGTACAATGATCTCGCTCAATGAGATCGTCGCGGAGCTGGCACGGGGTACGTGAATATCTGGATTTTCTTGCACAGTGCATGCATCACTTACGTCGCTGGATTATAGTGTCGGGCAAAGAAATTGTGTATAGACAGGTTGACCGCGAGTCTTGGCTGACGGGATTCCCGCCTACGACGATGGGCAAGTTGATGGGTCCGATTCTCGGCGATATGTTCCAGACGTTCGAGGCTGCAGGCTGTGCGTAATATTAATATTTCACTACTTGGCCGCAGCGACTCACATACTTTCAGTCTTCGGAGGCAAGCTGCCGACAAGCGACGAAATCTTGGCGCGCAAACCTCGTTCGTGGAAGGAAATTGCCGAATTGATACCGAAGGAATCGCTCCCTGTATGAGAATGAATAATCTGGCCGGTCATGTAGTATACGTGGTATTGAACACCAGGCCAAATTTCAGCGTCTGCGCTGGTATCTGTATTGAGTAACTGAGAAGAAAAAAAGTACCACAAAATTGAAAGACTTGAGGAGCCGAGGGATTGCGGCACCTTCATTCTTCATTGTGCACAAGCAAAACCATCAGGGTCGTGGTAGCTCGTTCCGGCTGGGAGAAATGAGCAATGTCCTCGGAGAGTATAGAAGATCCACATAAGACGCTGCATCCTTCAGACTTGCTTCAGATTGGTCAGACGACACGGATCAGTGGTGACATTCTTGTGGCATTCCATGGCGCGAGTCAGGGGTGTATGCAGAGTCGGGAGAGATGCAGGCCTGAGCCAAGTCCCGGGGAAAACAATTCCGCACGGCGCAGATTGACGGCGAAGTTGCGGCAAAGGCGTGCGTGTTGTTTAGATCTGAAGTGCCTGCCAAAGTGATTAGAGCTTCGGCGACAAACAATTGCAAAGCCACTTGCTTGATCTTCTCCAAATCTTCTCTCGTTTGCGAATTTTCACGAAGCGGCCACGACGAGACTGAGAGCAAGCATCACACCTAAATATGCGCGGTCTCGAGCCGGAGCCCTCTGCTTGCCGTCAACGCGGAGACATCAGGAAAACCGTAGCCGAGATGTACCTATGAGCAGCTATGAGCCCTATGGGGCACTATGCAGTGCTGCATAGGGCCTCATAGTGCCTCATAGGTACATCACAGCCACAGCTTGCTGCATAGTGCTGCACAGTACTGTATAGTACTGCACAGGCATTTTGGTTTTCCTGATGGAGTCACCCGCCGGTCGGCCGCCGCCCTGGCCCAACCTTCAGACGCTGGACATGTCTCTTCCGAAGCTCTTCAAGTTCGAATTCAGTAGTACTCCAATTCACATTTCCGTCGACTCCGGCCCATGCGATGTCCGAGTCAACGCCGTCCAAAGCCCAGAGAATGTCTGTATTGATTTCGCCAAATTTCGCCTGATGATTCTGCCACCTGCGAATAATCGACGACTCTGGCATCCAGGCTCTTGGTCCGGATTTTTTAACACTTCGAATAGCCTCTTGATAACTTACAAGAGCTACCGCAGTATAATCGCCTATGCTTTACAGCTCCATCAATCAAGTCCTGCCTCTGCTTCATTTTATTTACTTCTGGAGTTCCGGATCCACTTTAAGTACTGGAGAAATGTGGAGCCAGACCCGGTCTATTCACCAAAATGGCAAGAGAAATTATAAGGCTCCACACATTCACGTCAGATTTTGGCTGTAGAGCTGCAGACGTCAAATGCTCCAGAACGCTCCTGATTACCGGCCTCGGAAGTTACTGATGGCAAGAACTACGACCGCGCCAAGGCTTATACATAATCTCGCCGTCATCTCCCTCCACCGACCAACGCCTCTACCATGAGCCTCGTCCCCCCTGCATCTCTGGTAACCCCGACATTTCTGGAATCGGCGTCCGGGCAGCAATCTATATCCAGAACCTGCTCAGCTTCGTCCCGGCCATATCGGCTCTTTGGGATGGAGAAGTAGCATCGTACGAGCTCGAGTCTGTCGAGACCCAAACGACGACAATCCTCATCACCGCGTTCGGCATACTGATCTCGGCCATGGTCCAGGCTCGTACTATTGGATTAGCCAGTTTCCATGCCAGCATCATTCTCAATTTGAGCTGGATGAACAACACAAACACGTTCATTTACTTTTTGCTTTATGTTCAATACAAGAGCCAGGTTGGACCGCAGCATACCAAGTCCACTCTCTACTCCTGGGTGAAAGTTGTCAGAGACTGGTTCTCCGCCAGCGTTGCGTCGGTCGATAGCATTGTCGATGATCCCAAGGGTATGCGGTCTCTCAAGCTTGATCACTTCGCGCTCACGGAATTCATAGGACAAGAAGGATCCAACTACGCCCAAACGGATCGCGTAAACACCCTTCAGAGTAACAGGGTTTTCTATTCATTGTTCTAGTCAGGCTGAACACCATACATCTAGGCACCGAAAGTCGACAACGGTCATTATTATCAGCCTTATTCAGAGTCAGGATACGAGGGATTGTCGCAATCCTGGGCTCCCTTCACCTCACTTTGATGTCAGTTCTCGGTATTTGGCTCTGGAACCATCCGGTTTTATTCGGAATGAATATTGGAACTGCCAACGCTTGTGCACTCGAGTTTTCATCCTACGTCATCCTTGGGGTGAACGTTCCTCTTAGGTCGAATGCTTTCCGTATGGCGTCGATTGTGGTCTACGCGATATTTCTCGCGCCCGTTCTCAATTTGCTTCTTCCTATGTTTGTTTTCCTCGCCATTCTCTTCCTCTATCGGTCATGTCACGGAACCCGGTACAAGGACGAACTCGACCCGTCGCCGAGACGGAACCTGCTGTCCGCGCGGAATTCGACCGTGAAAATTCACCGCTCAGGATACCGTTCCAGAGGTCTCATCCTAGCGTTGCGCGAATGGTATAATCCGTTCGTATTTCCCACCGTCGTTGGCATGGTTCTCCTTTTCGCAATCAATATCGTATTCATCATCGACACTGAGCTCACACTGCGACGCAATCGTCACTTGCGAACGGCGGGCGAGTCCGCGTGGACATTTGGGCAGATCTTCGCAATACTTCTGCTGGTGCTGCCCCATCGTGACCTCCACATATTCGGCGCACGTAGGAATGTTACTGCGTCATTGCAGAATGCGGTGCGGTGGCACGCATCCACGGACATTCTGTGGAATTTGGTTAGGAGGGGTCCGGACGTTAACGTGAAGACGGAAGGTCGGGTTATTCTGTTCAGGCAACGATACATCGTATGCTGGTCGATGACAGGTTCTATGTATCCGGCAGTGTTGCTTCTGGCAGTCGGGGCGCGGAGGGATGTGGAGTTCACCCAAATGTTGTTAGCGTATGGCGCAAATCCCGATGTCACAGGTGAAGATGTTTCAAAATAAAGCACTCATGTCGTACCGCAAGACGTTACGGATAGCAGCGCATTGCAGGCGGCTTGCTCTTATGCAAGTCTTCCGATCGTCCGATTACTTCTTGCAAGCGGTGCAGACCCCAATATCGAAGGTGAGTATCCAGTTTAATTTTCCCGAGACGCTAGCGTCAATAATACGCCAATATCAGGAGGCGAGTACGGCACTGCCCTACAGGCATGTCGAGACACTGCAACGTGCCTCAGATTAAACCACGGAGTACGGATTGTTCGAGACGCTCTTACCATTGCAAGTCGTAAAACTGTCATCACCCGGAAACCTCACATAGTGAACCCATCTAGAATCGGACGCATGAAATGTGGTTGCCCATCCTGCCATCAGGACCGGACGATATTAGGCTGCAAAAATCCTGGTCAATGTATCGAGACGGCCAAGATGCTTATAAATAGTATTCTACCAAAATGGAACCCAACAATTGACAACCTAGATTTGAACCAAGAGCTTGCCCTCACAAATGAGGAACTGGAACACCAAGCCTTTAGAAGCTGACCAGATAACGATCTTTGACCCAGATTTTACGCTGTCCAATATGACAGAGGGTTTTCGAATTTTTGCGTTTGAGGATTCACTTCATGAGATCCCAGCGAGAAGACCTAAATTACCAGGAGTCCAACCTACGATCATGACAGTATTTTTGCATGCATGTGTTGACCGCTGGGCCGAGTTTGAACCACTCCCTGAAGTCCTGATTAAAATGGTGATAAGCAGTGAATGAACACACAGTAGAAAACACGATATTTTTCGGTTTTCATTGTATAGTTCATTCCTATTATATTATCATTATAGGCAGTACTGAGAACCCAAAGTAGCTGGCCTGTGGCCAGCATCACAGGAGCAACGGGATGATGCCCTGGTGGAAGCCACAGGTGTCTCTGACAAGTACTCGCTCCAAAACATGTAGGAGATTGTGTAGCCCAACCTAAACATATGGGTATTCTACCAAGTTCTGGTAGTTCCGGTCATTCTGGTAGTTCCGGTCATTCTGGTAGTTCCGTTCGACGAGAACTATGGGAATGATGGGAAATAGAGATTCAAGCGATTATTCTATTCTCGATCTTGGTTCTCGATGCATTCGCATCAATCCAAGTGACATGAGAACACCAGAGGCGGTGTTTCGATTGTACCTGAACGTCGGTTACTCGGCAACGTGCATCAGAGTGGGATAATAAGCGAAGGGAGCCCATGATCGTCGATCCTGGAGTTCCCAGGACTTTCCCCATTGAGTGTAGGAGCATTCTCAAGAACCCATCCTGAGCCATAACTCAAAGTGGGGTATCATTCGAAGCCTACATGGCTGGAGATTACAGTTCTCATGAAGATCTTTGAGGGATACCTTCAGAGAGCAAGTTACATTGCAAAAGGGCTACATGGTGGTTGATGTCTAAGCTGCCATCAAAGTCACCATGTGCAGAATCTTACAAAGGAACGGTCGGAATATACCCGGAATGGCGTGCTCAGTGCCCCGACCAATGAGAATCAACGGATTCTAGTCGCCAAGACGGATACACGGACTTTGGGGCGGCTAAACGGACCATTTACTTAATTCTTTCATTGTCATAGTCATATCTGTTATTGTATAAGTAGTTAGAGGTGTTTCTAGGGTCGAGGACGGAGTTTCCCCCAACTAGTGAGCCTAGCTTACACCAAGGGAAACTCTTAGTCGATCTTCGGGCACCTACCAACATCAAGTTTGTAGGGGTTGGAATATCACCAGTGTTTGGATTGTATAAAGTCGTCTGAGCGTGGTTCTTGAATCATATTGAATCGTTGGAAGCTATAGAATCGCTGGCCTTGGGTCTTGAATCGTATCGAATCATATAGAATCGCTGGCCTTGGGTCTTGAATCGTTGGAATCATATAGAATCGCTGGTCTTGGACCTTGAATCGTTGGGAATCGGTTGGGAAACGTTTGGAAACGTTTGGGGATTGTCTTGGAGTCGTCTGTCTTGTTGTCTTGTTGTCTGGAACCACCACCATCTTTGTTAAAACCTTGCGGAACTTTGGTTTCACTTCGGAATATTGGTGAACCTCACGGTTCCCTTCATTCCGATAAATCTCTTTGTGTTGTTTGCGTTGGAAGCTTTAGAAACCTCTGGTTTCCTTAGTTTCCATTGTTCTCACCAGTCGTAACCGACTCGTGTCTTGGTGTCCGAAACAGATATCCTTTGGATCTCTTAGTTTCGTACATATCAAACACTTGCTTCGTCTTACAACGACTTCTTGAACTAAACTTTCTCCCGATCAACCTTTACAAGGCTCTGAATCAGGGACTGACACTCGTCTGGTACCTCTGGAACGAACGTTACACCGCACTTGCTGCATACTATTGGTTGTTTGGATTAGATTCGTCTGTTCCATCCAATTCTTTGGTTGTAGTATTTTGTTTGGGCTGTTTCTGTTGGTTTCCATACTAGGTTCGGAGCTCACTTATCAATGGTAACAGATACTATAGAAGAAAATAAGTGTAAGAGCTCGTTACTCTTGATCTCACGGAACGCGATAACTTCGAACAATGTGTATTGTGAAAGTTGGCACGTAGTGTGAGGTTAAGAGTAAAAAATAAAATATCGTCAACAAATCGTCCAGTATTTGTACCTACGGCGTGTCCAATGATCCGGACACCAAAGGTGTTAAGTAAGCTATCATAGGGGGTGGGGTCCGTGGGTCCCAACCCTAACACTCTCCCCAATTAGATTGAACCCAGGGATTCAATCTACACCAAAAGTGAAGAATGTTTCCAAGAAACTTTCCAAGGAAGTAACTATATCCATAAATGGAAGTCTCGTATGCGTGAATGTTCATCACGACTGCCAAGAAGCTACAAATCATAGCACAAGAAGATATATAATGCCTCGACTACGAGGCAGATCATTCAATAGATGGGTTGCGCAGGAGCCACGGAGCCACGGCGTGGCTCTCGGACCGTGCGCAAAAATAGCAGGCGAGTGGCTCAAAAGAGCCACCAAAGAGCCATCGACGTCATAATTTGGCGGTGGAGCCATTGGTTTGCGCACGGTCCGAGAGCCACCCCGTGGCTCCGTGGCTCCTGCTCAACCTGTCTAATATAGCGCGAGTACAACTCGATTATTGATAAAGATATCAAGATAGTGTCCAATATGGCCACGGATTTATGGGACGAGCACAACTATGTTGAAGCAGCAACGGAGGAATCCCTTGCAGCAGCCGGGGACGTAGAAGAGCGCCGAGAGCCCAAATTGAAATGGTGTGCGATGCAGTGCGGTGGAGAAGAATGTGATGGGTACCGGGGGACTGTGGTGTCGAAATAATTGTGGACCATCAGAGATTGGTACAGTAACTGCGCGCAGTGCCAGGTATCGTATATTCTCGGGAATTGCAGCCTGCACTCTGCGCGAATTTAGGCGAGGACGTGGAGCTGGTCGGGAAACGTAATCGTAGCGCGAGACGAATGGATGGATATGGCTGCAAATTGCTGTAAGCTCGAATCAGCGCTTATAACCGAGCACAGTTTGATACAGTGCAGTTGTATGGATCGTAGAAAGGGCGGTGGGAGAACAACAGCTGGAGTGCTGGGACATGCCAGGTCATTGCTTCCGGCGTGCTGGTGCCTGCGACCCGGGAGTTGGGAGGTAACGCTCGCGAGCTCGGACCAAACGGAAGCACGCGCGCGGGAGAACAGGTGTAACGGGCACGAGCTCGAACCAAACAGAAACGCGCGCATGGGATAATAGGTGTCGGTGTGAATGTTCCCCGTACCCACTGGATAATCCGAACTAAACCACAGTACAACAAGCTGCGATGGGATGTTCGGCGATAATGATGGGGAATGAAGATCCGGTGCCAAGCTAGACAAGCCTAGGCTTGCATAACCGTCCAGACATTGATTAGATGAACTGGGGACACCACGGGAGGAGTGAGGATTCACAGGAAATGAGTGTGCTGCGAGAGGCAGTGGAAAGGCAGACGTCAAGCAGAAGAGGGGTGAGATTGCCGGGTGGCCAGGTAACTCATCTGGGTGTCTACTACGCGTCTCGTCGCGCTCATCCAAGCTCTTGCTGTATTGTTGTACTGCTCCATCTTCCAGAACCTGCAACGAATGATTACAGAGCTTTGAGGCCCTATAACCCGCGAAACGCGCGAGCGAACGGTGGGAAAGAAACGTCTCGACCACCAGAAGACAGCCAAAATAGAGCCCTACCGAGGGCTGGTCGGAATCAAGAGGTCGACGTAGTATTTACGTCTGATTATCAGCGGCTTTGTCTTCAACTCCAGTTTCGATCTCGAGAATCTCGCAATTCTCCCTCTGCTCCATTTTGGCAGCTATCTCTTGTACACACAGCACCTCGGTATTGTATACCAAACAAGCCCGTGCTTGGTACTCCGAGCAATACTTGGAGTTCAGCATTTTCCCGAGCATCATAGTGCGAGTGGAAAGCATTTTTGCAAACTTCAACTGCATGCCCTGGGGCAACTCGACACACGGAACATATATTTCCTCTCCCCTATCACAATGTATAGGTTGTGATATTAATAACAAGGTATATTTGCCCTTCCATTGTCTCTCACTGAGAGAATAAATCTCGTCTTTGACTTCTAACGTGGACTCGATCCCGAAATTAATGCTCCCCAAATTAATGCAAGGGCTTGCTGCAGCGATCACTTTGTACCTCTGGCAATCCCCGCCTGCAGCGGATCTGGTAAAAACTCTTCGTTTCACGGAACTCGGCAGAGCTTCCGCTGATTCTGAAGGACCATGATATACATGGTCCAATCTCGACTGCTGGCTGTGAACAATTTTCGCTGTATGATTACACACTGTAATCTCGTCGTTTTTCACTTCTCCCGCTGCTCGGGCCATTGTTACCCGCCAAGTAAGCAAATTACTCTCCGAGCAACGCTTGGTTGAAAAATTCAGTGGGTTTCCACTTACTGCCCTCCAGTGATGCTGCTCTGGGAGCAACAGAATCACAAATCTGAATGCATCGACCAGCTGCCGCTGGTTTGATATTCATCCAAGTCGACAAATGGACGTGGGAGAAGTGCGCAGCTGGCACTGCGTATATCTTCGCGTTGATCACGACTAATAGTCGGGCAGTATCTGATTCGCTCGTTACAGAGTTGTCCACTGCTGAAATAGCACGGCTCGTAGTTCGCAGCGTCTTTAATTAGTCCTGCTGGATAAGCACATAATTTCTGTGTATCCTCCGACCGTTCTCGGAGTTTTCCATGTCCCAGCTCTTGGGACATATCTGGTGCACTGTGTAAAGGAAGAATTATGGTAGGAGTACCCGCTGCATTATTCAAGTGCGGAATATGCACTCCAGAGTAAGCCACGGCTCATCTTAGTGGCCACATACGCAAGCGGAGTTGCTATTGGTACGCGATCTGCGTTTATTTTATTCTCGCGAACACACGGGTGGTGAAATACTCGGATCCACTCATAATTTCTCCGATGTAACGGTTTATATTTCGCGATGCCCGCGAGTAACTTGATATTACGTTGCTGGTTATGCCAGCCTTCAGATTCTACTGAACCCGAGTTCAGCGACACTAGAATCTTCCGGTCTCTTAGAAACTCAATTCCTCGTCGTATATCATCCGAATCTTCTCGGGTATGGGTTAATCCAATTTTGTGGAACATATCCGATGCACTGCGACTATGTGTTACATGGATGTTTCCATCCTTTCCCTTTTCGGTTTTGGCTAAGGTGTACTGTTGTGTTACACAACTACCCGTGTTGCCATGCTGGCGATGCCAGGATTCATTTCTTGCTGAATTCTCCGAGTTCACTCGGGGTAGTTTAGAATACAACCAACTCATGGTGTCGCACTGCTCATGCGCTATACCGCTAAATCTGTTTACGGTTACGACCGCTAACTCTTCGAGTGCCGACGGGATATATTCTGGGCTTCCAGAATTGTACTGAGATTGCACCATAAAAGGTACATTAGAGTGGCGCGCAACATGGGTGCAGGACATTGGCCTCGGTGCTGTATGAACTTGGTGGACTGCCGTTGAGTTGCTAATCACACCACGACGGTGAACAAGTAAATGGTGTCGACTTGCGACAATATTCATGCGTAGCCTACAATGCCGGAGCAGTGGTAAGCCCGTGATGGGATTTCGCGATCCTAACGTCGCAGGTGCCAGTATGCCACCCTGAACAGAACCTCTCGCTACTGAGCGCCCGAGCATTGTTGCTGCTCCGATACCTGCACCGGGTTTGAACACCGGTGTCCGGCCGATTAGATAGTGAGGCCGCACGGGGTGTGCAGCAACCGATATCAAGTCCAAGCTTGAATTACCAGGCACTACTGTGGAGTCAGCGCCCATATAATGACAACTTGTCATGAACAATCCTCGAATTCGAGAAATACAATAGGTGGTGTGCCGATTACATGAACCTTGCAGTGGAGATAACATCCGCCACAGCGGAGGATCTTTTACACTGCCTCAGAACCGTGCAGAGAACATTTGCGTACTGCCCAGGCAGTGCAGATATATCCAGGCAAGAACATGGGACTCGTCCGAGGTGCGATGGTATCTGACAGTATAAAACTGTCAAGCGCGTACAGGTCCATTATCGAGCTACGGCTCGCGTCAGAAGGAATCAACTGCATTGGAAACTGAGAGAATATTATTCCGTTGTCATCGACAAGTGTCGCGATTATGAATCTCATGGTGCAAAGCCCCTCTCCGCTGGTTATTCCCGGGACAGCAATTAACAGTGCTGGTGCCCGCGCATTCGCATCTGGGATGCATAAAATCTCTGGGCACAAATGCAAAGGCAGTGTAGGTTCACTGCCGGTAACATGCTTTGGGAGGGCGAAGTCAGCACGACTTGTCTGACACTGCGATTTAGAGCCCTTGGGATGGGGCGCAATACCAGCGAGTGATGAGTCTAGACTCGACCCGAAAAAGCCCGATGGTGAAAACAGCGAGAGCAGAACCACGCAAGTACTCTCCGAATGCGAGGAGCCCAATTGGCTATCCACTGATAGCATGGGAACAGCAGCGGACACAATGTCCGCAACGCGTTTCGCGTCCCCGAAAGGCTCCGAGTGGTGAACTCGACTTGGTGGCAGTGTGCGCACCGAGTGCGTGGAGCTCCGAGTCAAGACTGCAGTTAGTAGTTAGTTCGGCAATGCCGAAGCGTTGATAGGCATTGACTTCGATGCCAATTGCAATAAATCAGTTGCAGAATAACTGCATTGTGTGTTCCGCGCGGTGCGCTGGAGACATCTAAGTCTCGTGGAGGGCAGCACTGGAGTTGGTGGTGGCACTGATACCGAGCAAGAACTCGAAACGATATACGGTTTTATCGAAGACGAATCTTCACAAATCATCCTCGTATTGGAGAACTGAGGCACTACTGGTACCTCGACGCTGGATACTCCAGAAACAGCACCTAAATGTGGACGTATTTCCATGTGCTCGAGCTCCTGTGCACTCGAACCGGACGATAGCAGCTGCTGCAACTACGCTTTCGGGGTGCAGGGTCAAGCACTGCTGGGCACTGCTTCCGTGATTCCAACGGTGCGCGTAGCTCTGAGATCGCCATAGAATGCGATGCGCGAGCAGAAGCTCGAGTGCAGATGGAAATCTGTGCCTTGAGGGCGATGTACTCGCCAGCACGACTAGCAGCCGACGAGTGCGCTGCACATGGATACAGAGCTCGGAAAGGAGAATGGAGAGGGGAAGGTAAAGATTCTGAAGTTTTGGCCGACTCACCTGAATCTTTCCTACGCGCTTCGTCGCGTCTTTTCTCTCTCTTATGGCCGATCTCCGTGCGTTGCTTAAGATCATTTCCTGCAAGCTTTAGACGGTGCTTTCGGCCAGATGATCTGACTGGGGGCATTGGAGACGATGGCGAGCGTTCGCGAGCAGATACCTGAGATGACAGAACATGATATGAGTTGTCCTCGAGTGAATGCGACGAGGAAAAGGAAGAGATGCAGGCGGTTTGCATCTGTTCGTCACCGCCCTTGCGGGCACTTAAAGCATCGCGGACACTTTTATCGACCCCGTAGGGAGTAGGTCGCTCCGCAAGGACTTTTCTGATATTCTCAAATGAGAAACCAGCTTTGTAGAGCGCCAAGATACGGCGCTCAAGCTCAGACTGCTACTTTTCAGCACAAATATGGATGCCACCAATGGCGCCACTTGCAGATTTCGAGGTCAGAGCATCTACGTGCTCTACTAGGTTGCGCGGAGGGCGCTGCAACTCTGTCAACCTCTGTTGTACATTTATACGGGCTTCTGAGCCTGCAAACGGCTCATTGAATGAACTTCTTGGTCCTCGACCAGGATCGAAAACGAATGCTGAGCGCTGGCGCTCGGTAGAGGAAAGAGCCGGCCTCGGAGGACAAGCAGTAGACACAGACAGAGTAGTTTTGTCAGAACGATGTCCGACAAGATTGTTTTTGAGGTGGTAAAAGCCCATTTGGACTACGTGCTCGCTGACACCGGTGAAAACCAGTGTCGCGAAAAGCTCTGCAATAGCTTGCAAAGTTAAAAAAGTGTAAGAGCTCGGTACTCTTGATCTCACGGAACGTGATAACTTCGAACAATATGTATTGTGAAAGTTGGCACGTAGTGTAAGGTTAAGAGAAGTAAAGTATCGTCAACAAATCGTCCAGTATTTGTACCTACGGCGTGTCCAATGATCCGGACACCAAAGGTGTTAAGTAAGCTATCATAGGGGGTGGGGTCCGTGGGTCCCAACCCTAACAATAAGACCATCGATGACTTTTGACCGGCCAGAGATACCACTGACTTTTTCATCGGCTCTATTGGGAGGGCTGCTCTTTGTACTCCAGACTTCACAGAGGGTGTACCACTCCTTGTTTGCTCCTCCTCTGATTTTCTCTCCCAAACACTGGTAAAGGAGAGATGGAAGTTTGAAAATGACATGCTGGATCCAAACTTTAAGCTTTTTAAAGCGGTTTTTGGGGCGTTAAACGAAAGAGTTGCCCGCATACAATTCAAGAAAGTAACAGATAATCAGGCTAAATTCTTGACTCAAACTCAACCACAAGATGTTGAAGTTGACACAGAAATTGTTAATGTTTGAGTGCCCAGGAATACCTCTATCTTACGAGTCACAAAGATTATTCACAAGAATTTTACGCAAAGTACATCCTAAACTAGAGCGGAAATCCACTTTTGTGAATCTAGACCGCATACGATGTTCTGTCGAAGAAATTTCCAAGTATACCCATCAAACCAGATGATCTGGAAGCCAGTTAGATCTGTTACTCTGCAATGCTTGACTCAAGAATTTTTCTGGAAGTGCATTCACAGAGTGGGTGACTTTTGGCTCCATATTGACACTCTGGAGATACGAGGACAATGCCATTTTTGCAATGTCCCTCAAACACTGGAGCACATTGCCCTGGAATGTGATGCACCAGGTCAAAAATTAATTTGGAATCTCGCACATCAAGTTTGGTCAAAGAAATACTTACGATGGCCAACACTAACATGGGGACTGGTTTTAGGCTGTAACCTGGTGAAATTTAAATCGGACAAAGGGATTGTCCTCCCAGAGAAAGGAGGGCTGTTCGCTATCCTAGTTTCCACTTCTTGGCATCTTATATGGAACATCGGCCACCACCGAGTAATTGACAACCCAGACAGGATACAAAATCTTTCGGTAATTCATAACCAATGGTTGAGCACAATTAATGCAACCTTAACACGCGACAGACTCCTTACACATCAGCAAACCCTGAGGCTCTTGTAGTGCAGGTCCATATCTCTGTAGCACTACATAGCACTACACAGTGTATACTCAACCCATGGAGGCTACAGAGTACTACATGGCACTACAGAAAAATCAGGTTTTGCTGATGCAGATAAAATCAAATTCGGACCACTCGCCTTCTATAAGCAATTGGTGTTAAACACCTGGAGCGGTCTACTTATGGATGAGGCCTCGTTGCCGGACGACTGGACGCACGAGGGGTTTTAGTGGATATACGACCCATGATGGATAGAGTTGGAATAGGATGATTTTTTTTCTGGCCGGAGTCCCACACTGGTTTAAATATGTGCGTAACGACATTTCCTCCTGAGCAATTTTCCATTGGCAACAACTGGCTAACAACCAGTGACACAAGCGGATGTACTTGGAATGCTTCTGCAGACTGAGTTTCATTACACCAAACGCTCCAAAAAAAAAAAAAAGAAAAAAAAGAAATGCATTGAGGTCAGCCCAAACGGGAATAGATGCTGATGTCAATCGACTCAGCACTGCCACGGTAGCAATTGGTATGGCGGATTTAGAGCGCACTAGATTGCTTCGTCGTCCTTACGCAGCCTCTACTCTCAGTCTTCTACCAGCCATGCCTCCCAATCGCCGTGGACAGGCTTTCGATGTTGCACTCGACAATGCGACCCCCGTTCTTGAGTTCGCCCGCGATGTTCTCAATTTGGTCCCCGTGCCAGGTCTCTCTCTCGTCGCTAAAGGACTGTCAGTACTGTTGGACGGGATCAAGGCGAGTCGTCCACCTATATTCTTGTTCGCTTGCACGATGATTACCCCTTCTTTAGAACGCTCGAGCGAATCATGGCGCACGCCGCGCGTTTATGGATGAAATAAAGGCGCTGGATGGGATCCTCGCGAAGATGGCCAAAGACACAAGCGCTGCAGTGAACGACGATGATGTCGGGCGTGCCAAAAAAGCGCTGGTGGATGGCGTCGCAAAATCTGAGGGTCTTCAGTCACGAGTCGAGGAATTGTCGAGGTACGCACTGAATTTGCTCTGCATCATTAGAATAACCTGGCTTGAAATCATGTAGCACGATAGTGGACCTTCGCGAACGCATAAAGGATTTGAAGGGCGGACCCGGGTTCTTCGGGGCCTTTGAAGGCTTCGTGTACTCCTCACGTAACAAGGCGACGCTGTCCGAGATGAAGGATGACCTGGCTAGTGCGATCCGAATTTTCACAGTATGTGCACTATCCTGATATCCAGTTTTCAGTCTAATGCTCGTGTGTCGTGCTCTTCAGTTTCAAGGACAGATGTCGATTGAGCACATACTCAGCGACGTTGTACAGGAGGCGAGGAAAATCATCCAGGGGCAGAAGGACGCAGGTGAAAATATCGACTTAACTTTGATTATTTGGAAACTCACACTGCCGGCAAGGGCCATGACCGCGGGTTCATGGCATTTGACAGGCAGAGCACAGACACTTGCCATGGCGTTGGCCAGGCATTGCACAATTCCCTTTGTTCCTTTGTCAGCGTGGGAAAGTCCGGCGTTCAAGTTCAAACCCAATGAGAAATTCTTCCCTTCACTCTTTCATTACTTGCTGGCCCTCGTCTCACTCCGAACAGGAGCAGAGGAGCCTGGAGAGCCCGAGGCAGAGTCTACCAGTACATCTTGTGGCCTTTATCTGGTCTCACGCCTGTAGCACAATGAATTTGTTTTGCGTGCGACTTTAAACCCGGTGCCCATGCAAAATTGGCTGCACGTTGAGAAGTCTTCGGCAAAACGAGAAACAAGAGCAAAATTTTGTATAACTAACTCATGGGAAGAAATACATATTTTTTGGACTCAGCAGTGGTTGAAAAAATCAAAACACCTCGCGGTTGCGGGGTGGAAGTGATCGCCGAGTGATTACCGAGCGCAAGCCGCGGAAGGCAGACAGATTTCTCACGCCAACAAAGGAACAAAGAAATGCGTGCAATGCCTGGCAAACGCCATGGCAAGTGTCGGTGCTATGCCCATCAAATGCCATGAACCCACGGTCATGGCACTTGCCCGCAGTGTCATTTCAGAGGCGACACCCCAACATTGCAGAGGAAAAACAGGTCCTTGACTCCATCCCACGAGCTGCGGCGGGGTATCGTAGCGTAGACGAGCTCAAGGGCGAATTTCTGGACGGGACCCGGCGAGAACTGTTCCAAGAGCTGGATCTGTGGTCGGTCGGCGATTCTTCTTGCTGTGATCAGAAGCGGTTCTACTTGCTCAGCGGGGGAGCTGGTTTGGGTAAATCATCAATTGCCCACAAGCTTTGCACGCGGCTCGACCTACCGAATAACAAGCCTGCCCTAGGCGCGTCATTCTTCTTCGTCCGCAACAGCGGAGACCTCGAGTCGACACGGCTTCTGTTCCCGAGCCTGGCGCACCAGCTCGCACTCTCGCAGGCCGGCCTTCGCCCTCATATCATCGGCGCTGCACGGGAGTACCTCAAGCGAGGTGATCGGCAGCAGATGAAGCACGCGTTCGAGGAACTGGTCCGACAGCCTCTCGCCGCTGCCTCCTTGGTGCCGCAGCAGCCGGTCGTGATCGTCATTGACGGGCTGGACGAGTGCAAGGAACGAGAACAGGTCCCCCATCTGCTTGGATTTCTGCTCGAGCTAGTCCAGGCACTACCCTGGGTTCGGCTCTTCGTCACGTCGCGCCCGGAGCCGCATATTTTGTCGGTGATCACCTCCGCCGATGCACCCGCCGCCTTGTACCACCGGAGCCTGCAAGATACCCTGAACGAATAGAGCGGTGACGTGGAGCATTATCTCGAGGAGACTGTGTCCAAAATGCACCCATACGGTGAATTCGTTCGGGATCAACCTCGCTTCCTCGAACTTCTCACTCGCCGTGCAGGTGGCGTTTTTATTTTTGCTCGCCTGGCTGTGAGGTTTTTGGACACATACCGTGATCACCCGAACCCCCAGGAGCAATTTGAACTTCTTCTCTCGTCCGGTGGTGAAGGGCTTTCACCCCTCGACGATCTCTACCTGCAGATTTTACGATCGGCTTTTCCTCCGAACGCTTTCCGTGCTTCCCATCTTCTATCATTTCTGACCATTGTTGCACTCCAAAAACATCCCTTGACACCCCAAGTTATGGCGCTATTCGAGTCTGAACTGTCAACAAATGAGATCGTCTGGATGTCAGACCGGCTCCGTTCAGCACTGTTGATGGACAACGAAGGCTGCGTGGTCCCTCTACATGCTACCTTCAGGGAGTTTCTTCTTGACCCGAAGCGCTGCATCGACCCCCTATACCACATAAACAAGTCCAAAGGAAAGGCACAATTGGCTTCCGCATGTATGGCGGCTTTTACGTTCGAGAACATGTTGGTCTACCTTGCTGGCAACACAGATGCTCCCGTATGGCACTATATCAACCACCTCAGAGGATGCTGGAGTTATTATTTGGTCGGGGCAGAGTTCAACAAGCAGTTGAAGCAGCAATTCATGCATTTCCTTAGTTCTCAAATACCCGTCCACATGAGGATTTATACTCTTCGCCTTGTAGAGAGCATCATCTGCGAGCACATGGTGCAATGGTTCGAGGTCAGTGAGCAGTTCTGCCATAGATGCACATTTACGTTGATTCTTTGGGTAGGGTTCCCGGGACTCGGATGCAACACACCTTATTTCCGAATGGACCAAATTTGCTGCCTACAGCAAGTTATGGTGGACAAGAGCCCTCGAATCTCCGAATCTCAGGACAGATGTGGGAGTTGTGTCGCCGGACATCAACGTGGCCGACATCGCTTCGAGGCCGGAGAGTATGTTTGATCACTATGATGAGGCCCTCGGCACCATCAGTACCACCGACATAGCACGATACCAAGCGGCACACGAGGAGCTTTTGGAGCAGATTCGGGGCGCACGCTTGCAGGAGGTCTGGTTTGATCCTGAACGTGCATACGTCTAGCCAAGCGATGTACCGCATTTGTAGCGACATTTATTCGTACATGCAGATGATGATGATCTGCGGGTGCCCTTTGCCGGTCAACCATGCAAAAGGTACCAGTGAAATATCGAAGAAATGCACTTGATTGGTGTCGCAGCGGATGAGTGCGTGGTCACTGGGCAAGATGGACACGACATGTTGACTGGTTGGAACACTGGTACCTTTGCGGAAGCGGGTTCAGACACTCATGACAGACACTTCATGGAATAAAGAATTGTAATTCGTACCTTGGTTTGTCGACCTCCTAGCCCATAGTAAATATTGGGCTGGATGAGAACTCGCAAACGGCTAGGAGGCCCTGGCGGGCTGAGTGAAGACAGGCGGGGTCTTTATTGAGATTCTGGGAAAACTGGCATTCTGGGGAACCTGTGATGAGGAGATACTGTGAGGCGGTCGTTTCGGGCGGATGTAGAACGTGGAAGTACTCCAAGGACCAAGTAACGCGGAATGGTCCGTGTGGCAGAAGAACCGACCTGGAATGATGAAATGGCAGGATGCTGCATGAGTGGCATTGCATGGACGGTCTGAGGAAGGGAACTGCACCAGGTTGGTTTGAAGGGATCAGCTGACGGATGAGCAGCGAATTTCTCAAACCGCTAATTATTGAAGAGGCTGCGGAGTTGGTAGAAGGACAGGTCCATGGACGCACCTCTCGACAATTGACCAAACCTAGTGTCTGCGGGCGGAGTTTCCCAGACCCGGTTACAGCAAATCCTACTGCCCGCTGCCGAAATCGTATAGGCCAAATCATTCTGGCCTGTCTACCCATATTTCCGGCCCCGAATCCCCTCCCCCAACGCCTAATATTCCCACAATCGCCACGCCCGCCCAAAAACATCCCCGGGGCTTTGAAAGTGCGCTGGGGATTTTTCACCGGCTCAAAACGCTACGTGCTCCCGTCAAAATAAGACCATTTTCTCTTCCTGTGTCTTACATTTTGAAGGCATGCCTGTGTATGCCTGTGTGTGGGTCAACGATTTCTTCCTGGCTAGCCCCGCCCTCCCCTGTCCGCGTTTTCCCGTGCACCAGCGCAATCCTCGAGCACTTCCGGCCCCACCCGCCCCGTCCCTTCAACGTTTCTGGCCCCGCCCGCCCCACGGCTATCCTCGACCGTGTGCCTTGCTGCCGGGGAATCCCCGCTCCGCGTTTCTCCGCCCGTTGACCGCGACGCGTTTGTTTGCGCGCGCGTCACCATCAACGCCGTCAGCTCCGCTTAACTCCGCTGCCACGTCTTTGACTGCTTGCCTATCCCCAATTCATCAACGACAATGTCCAAGCCAACGTCCCCGCCCTACTCATTTTCTTAACCCACACCACGCGTACCTTCTCGTGCCCTTTTGGGCGCCGCGCGCGTTTTCCACCTGGCGGAACGACTTGCGCGAACGTATCCCCTCGTAACTACCTCAACCGAAGAGAATTTCAAAAGCTGCGCCACGCAAAGCTCAGACTGCGTGAATCGCCGGATATCCACAGGTACGTCTCCTTCTCTTTCTTCCTCCCCCGACTTTGCTGACATTTCTCCTTTGTAGGTTCTACGTACATGGATTCGCCGAGCGCGCGGGTGGCCCCTTTTCGCAGTAGAATGCGACGATGAGGCTAATTTGCAGGGAATAATGTACGTACATTCCTCCAACTTCATATACACATTCCATCCCCTCCCATCTATCTTTTTTTCACCCTTTCTTTCTTCTCCTTCCTTCCACCCTTTCCCTTCCCCCTTTTTTCTCATGCATATGTACTGACGATTTTTAGTGCTCCTTTTTTGTGTGCTCTCCCAACAGAGGACTTCTCTTCGTGCGACGAGTACGATGATCCGCCGCCGCCTAACGATGATCTGTCCTCAACGCCCACGCTGCTGCCCGCCCGCCGCGTACGCTGAGGCGTAATTTTACGCCGTACTACACTCGCTAAGTCGACACCTCTGCAGCTCTCCTCATGAGGGCTATCACTGCGCCGCAGCCTATACGACGGCCGCGCACCGTCGTCGATGCCTCGCACCAGGTCTCCTTCTCGTCGTCGTCTTCTCCGCCGACGGCACACTTCTCCCACCGACTCGATGCTGTGCCCACGCCCACGCCGGCATCCGCTAATCCCAGCACCATCCTCACCGTGGTTCCCGTGTGCAGTACGAGCTGCAACTACTCCCCCCTCGTTCTTCCTCGCCGTCTCCCTCTTCGCCCCTCACGATTCTCGCGTCTACACCCGGAGCAATAACCATGAGCCCACTCTAGGTCTGCAATACCACCCCGTCGTCGCGCTCCCTCGAGCAGGGAGATCCTGCTTGCGTCCAAGTCGCCGTACACCGCGCTCGTCCTCGCACCGTCTGCCGCGCCTGACGTCCACCAACGCCTCGTGTGGGCGATTTTCCCGCTGCACCGGGGCTGGAGCAGTTGGGAAGCCGCGCACCACTCATCCGGAATCTCTTCTATACTTCGTCGATTCATCGTCTACGGCTTCGTCTCACCTACGTCCTTCTCGTATTATCTACCATGTGTTATCTTTCATAGCCTGATGGCTTTTGGTAGATTTCTTCATGTATTTCCAATGAATATACTTGTATTCGCGAGAGAAAACAATGAAATGAATCGAGCCTCCAGCGAATGCAAGCTAAGTCGCTGGCCGATAAACCCGACGCGTCAGCGCAAGTTTCGCATGCATCTTGCGGCGCCGCATTTTCAATCTCAACTCATGGTAGCGTAAATCAGTCTCCTCTCGCAAATACGGCCGCACAACTCCCTTTTCCTAAGTTTTTTCTCTCACACCAAGCATGTTCCCGGCGTACTTGGGCCAGCAAACAAGCACGGTACCAACCTCTACATTGTAGATTCCACTTCCTCAAGCTCTTTCGTGTCGAGGACGAGCTGTCCTTCACAGTTTTTTCTTCTCTTTCAGCGACGGCCTTCAACGACGTTGCCACGGCCCTTTACGACAAGTTGCAGGAGGGAAAAGTCTACTTCATTTCTCGCGCCCGGGTCAACATTGCCAAAAAGCAGTTTCGGCATCTGAGCAACGAATATGAACTCGGATTCGAGAAAAATACCGAAATTGAGGAGGGATGTCCAAGTTCCTGAAACCTCTCTTTGAACCTAAACTATTCTCGCAGTGCCTCGATGCGACAAACGTACCTGTGATCAAATACAAGATGAGCCGCCGCTTCGCTCTGGCAGTTATCGAGTTAACATGTACCCATGAATGATGAAGATCAAAGTTTAATTGCATTAAAAATTGCTAGGCTATCGAGACAAACCGTGGAAACTTCAACAAAGCTCAGAAATGCCAAAGGAACACCAAATACAACAACGACACGGTCTGTGGGTTGGAACCCGAGCCCAAAGAGATGCTATAATGAAACCAGCTCTTAAGGAACAGTCAACTGAGCACGAAAAGTTTGCCGGCCCAAATACAGAAAGGAAACGATTAAGTTGCTGCTGCATGAGGGGCATGCCGGGTTTCAGGAGAATGTGGCTGGTGAGACGAACCCATTAAGGGTAGGCTGTTTGCCTGTGGAGCTTGTTGAATATTCACGAGACAACGTCGATGGTATCCGGTCGGGGAAGAGGAAGAGCAGAGTCCGAATTTTAGACAGCCCATATGATCAACAGAGAGATTGCGATGAATGAAGCCTCGAGGTCAAACCTGTGGGCGTCAAGTGGCGACACCGGTGAGGAATTCTGGACTAGTTGAGGAACAGTGACCGAGTATTGATGAAGAAACAGAGATCAGGGAATCTGGGGCCAGCAATGTAGACAGGGATTTGATGGTTGGATTTGAGGACCAGAGAACCCTATACGCATGCAAAGGCCCAGGAAATGCAACCCCCCAGAGTGCGCGCAGCGGTATTAAACCAATGAGTGTAGACCCGAGGATTGGGGGAATGTTAAGCTCACGAGTGACTGGGAATCTGTGGTATTTATGCATGAAAAAGGCTCGGCGGATATAACTGCGGCGCGGGCCGCAGCTGCTGCGACATGTCAGCTGTGCTGCCCAAATGTATTCATCTGACAACTTTTGAACCACGAGATCAACATGCCTTGGTTTATGGAGTTGAAATATTTGATTGTGCAGCGAACTGTTCAACCGAAGCGGATGACTGTGGGTTTGTGCTGTTGTTGAAATTGCCTGCGCGGACCTTAAATACTGCGGCAAAGTCTGCCTAACATGAAGTCAAGGTCAGCTGAGGATCTCAATGGAGATGGATCGAGGCAGCTCCGTGTAAAAAAATTAAAAATAGAGCATGAAACCAGAGCAAGACGAAAGGATATAAGATAAATGGAGAAGAGTACAAACACTTACAAAGAATCGCGAAGCATTTCGTTAAAGAACGGTTAATGATTCCGTCGCGCTGGCAGAGCTAGAGAAACAAGCCAAAGACTTTACTTATTTCCCTAATGTGTTCTTGCTGTAATGAACCGTGCATTTTATTTTCGTTATCAAACACACGCGCAACACTGTTTTCTCTCACCAGTGGACCAAGTGATCTTCGGGGGATGCTCCACGACCGTTCCTCGAACAACACTAGTTTCTCCCGCCATTGTTTAGCTAGCATTAATTAAATCCGGGTGCTCTATCACTGCATGTTATTTTGAGTTACTTTCATGGACAGAGCGGCTGGAACGGCGAGGATTGGGCTTAGGCCACGATCAAGGCAGATGGACTCGCCTCAAGACCATTTTCTTTTCAGTTGCAAGATAAATTACCATACTCCGCAGATTGAAGGGCCTATGATGCGACGAAGCAGGAGCAATGCCCCCGTACCCCGCTGCACTTGGAAGTTGATGTCGTCAAGATGAAACTTGCAAACGCTTTTGGAGATGTCTACGGACTCGGAGGAACCTTCCAAGTGAGTGTTGTACTTGGTAACCTCGGTGTAGGAAAAGCAATAATTATAGAGTTGCTGCATCTAGTGGTCGCCGAGTTCTTTCGGTTCGAGCGTCACCTTGAGGCTTGCGTTGTAGCGTTGAGGAGCTAGATAGAACTTCAACACAAACAAGGTATGTATCGTAATATATGACTTTCATATCTTGAAGAAAAAAAGCCATGCCTTTCTGCCCGTGAGAAGTCCTGCCATAAGGACTTTGAAAATTGGGGGCCCTGGTATGGTACCAATACAAGAGAGAATTGAAGGGAAAGTTCAACTTGAAGCAGGGCCGGAGTAGCCGCAATTTGACGCAACAAGCTAAACGAGCTGTAACCAAGCTGTAACAGAGTTGGGGTTCCCTGCAGGTTCAGTCGTAGACAGAGAGTCTCAGAGAGGGAGAGATTGGGGCCGGAGTGGAAGGAGGACAGGTGCCCACTATCTTTAGTAGTGGGTCCTAAAGCGCCCCAATCTGGCAGAAGCCCCGCCAAATTTCGAACGGTTTCTAACGATACCAAACTTCCAAAAAGTCCGTGGGGGTTCGAGCCCCGCATTGCGCACTTCTTTTTTTCCCTCACTTCTCATTTCCAAACAAAGATCGTTTGGCAGAGGTTCAATATGAGATTAAAGCAGAGTTATTACATTCTTTTTTGGGACAAAAAAAAATATTCAAATCCAAGGTCATGTTCGCAGGTTCAAAGAGGCTCGGTTCTCAGCTCGGAGGGACCAGGTTTAGGCACTTTGGGCTGCCTTCCCATTGCCAAAATAAATGAAAGTCTGGATCTGAAAGATGCTGGTCCTACTTGATTTTAGACCTACAGCACAGTCTGAGTGAAACTTACAATTGATTTGGAATTAATTACAACATTCAGAGTACAATGTGCATACTGGCTCTCACCGCTTTCAGTCCAACTCTGGGTGCTCAACAAGCCGAATTGGAATGCAAATTTATGAGCGAACCTGCGGGCAGATACGGTTTCCAATTGTGGCCAGACTTGGATTGCAACATATTCGAAGCAGTTGCATCGGGTCCAAAAGGAGATTCTACCGCTGGATTGTTTCGGAAAATATGGGATTCGAACATGTTCTGTAAAGGTTCTTGACACTTAGAGGGGACCTTGTGAACCTGCACCAATCAAGTATATTGATAATGCGGGTCGCGAGTTGTAGTGGTAAATGTTAAGAGTAAAGTTGTCTACATCTATTTGTAGACTGCTCTTTTAGACGGCCAATAGCCGCTTAGATATAACTTGTAATTACAACGGCAAATAGGCCGTAAGATAGTTGGTAATCAACCCCTAAACGGGGCGGAGCTTAACATGTTCGAACCCTGTGTTCGATTCAGATAGCCTTCCGAAACTGGTGTCTGTATTCCAGGGGGTTCGTGTTCGGCTCCAAACCAACCGCTGACACCAGAACTTATCTGTCAGCAATCTGAATCCAGAGAATTCCCAGACTATCTTCGGTCAAATATCAAGTTAAACACTCGGAATTTCAACCAAGCTATCAACTGCACGCAACAAGGCAACCCAGACCAAGCTGAGCACCGCACTGTGCGACATTCTTCCCACTATCTAATAGTGGGTGACTTCCCGTAACGTAAAACTATTCGAAAATAATCTGCCGAGATGCCGAAGCCCATATCCTGAGCTCGTTGCGCCTGGATCTGACCTCCATAAACTACGGAAGGATGCTATAAAGGCCTGGGAGAAAAGACGAGGCTCAGAATGCTTGAATTGCCTAGCCGATCCTCTAGTTTATACCCCTCCGGTATCTTTTCAGAATAGAATTACGGGAAGTCACCCAGTGATCATTTTGCTCTCAAATTAAATCACCTCAAAATTTCTTATTCATGCTGTGAGAGGTACTATTTATATTCAATTTTCGAGGGTAAAACATCTACAATAATCCCTAATCAGCTCAGTGCTTGACCCAACACTCGAAAAATGTATCACTACTTTCAGAGTATCTGTTGATTACATCTGTGACTTCGCGAACATACACTCGGAAGTCACTCCTCCACCTTCACATGTGGGTTGCTTAATCCACCTGGCAGGACATAGAGCTTCTTGGTGTACCCGACCTCGTCACCATATAGCTTTCGATCTCAGATTGATTCAGCAATGTTGTGATGGTTCGATTTTACGGGAGGCTTCCAGTGGCAGCACAGCTCTCCCTAATTTTTAAACACTGGGAGCACCGTAAATTAGTACAGTACCTGAGCAGCACCGGAGGGATAAAGTGGCAATCTCATATGGTCGAAAAATCCTCAAGTTCTCCGCCCGCAGATGTGGAATCCGACAACGTCAAATATATTTCTCACCTGGGGAAGCACAAGAAAAGATGAGGATAGTGGGCTTTGCCGCGAAGCGCGCTACCACGAGTTGTTATTCTGGCCAAGAAATGAACACCTCTTGTGTGAGACAGCAATGGGTATCCATTTTGGGATGATGACATCACTGGGCGCTTACTGGCGTTTGTGGGTGCAGTAAAACTGTTGGCGTGGGAAACACACCGGTTTTGAACCACGCGGTGTCTTGTGCAGAGCACCACATCTGACGAGAAAGGTACATTAATTAAATCCACCAAGCACCACGAATTGCACCGCCTGACGTCAAAAATCCACCAAAGCGTCATGTCGCCACATTACGGCCCGCGCAGACGCGCCGCATATAAAGGATACGGAGTCGAGACTCGATTTATATTCCCGAATTACCCCCAACTCTCACTTTATTACACATATGTCCGACATGCAAGACGACGTACCTGCTCCCCCGAGGCAAGCATCTCCACTAAATTTCGACGACCATGCCTCCAACGCAGGCTCCAACAGAGCTGACGAGCGTTCCGACGAGGAGAAGGAGACCGACCGCAAGCTCGCTGAGCGCCTCTCCGCCATCATCGAGGATGCCAACTCGAAGTGCACTCCCCTGTGCAAGATGATTCGCAAAGTGCGTGGAGCCCTCGGCTCTCTGTTCGTCCAACTGACGGGGTTTTCTTGTCAGCACATCGAAAACATGGAAGCGCGCAAGGAGGAAGATCGCGACGAGAACGAGCTCGTCAAGAACGTCAAACCGTTGCTCGAACAAGCCGAGAAGATATTGAATGAAACCAATGGTGCCGTTCGCGGGGCTGATCCCGACAATCGCTTGAGCAACAAGGCGACGCGTAATATGCGAGACCACAAGGCTACGCCGGACGAACAACGCCTCGCGGAAGCCTTGAAAGTCGTACGCATCGCGTCGTATTATCCCTGCTCGAAATCACTGCTGATGATTTTCTTCTTCCGTAGATGGTCGAGGAAGTCGGCGGTACCATTGAATGGGCCAAAGACAAGCTCGACGCGTTTCCCAAGGCGAAGAGAGATCTCGGCCCTCTCCTTGAGGCTGTCAGCCGTGCGTGTTCAGATTACTGACCTAACTCATGTCGTTAACTCACCCTCAGAACCTTTGACCCAAATCGTCGGAGGTGTTATGCTGTTGCTTGCCGGCGTCCTCAATCTCGTTGGTCGCCTTCTCAGCGGCCTGGGTCTCGACAGTCTTCTCAAGGGCATCGTCGCTGCGACCGGCCTCGACAAGATCTACCGCGGGCTTGGACTCGAGAAATGGTTGAAAGGTTGAAGTTGACAAGCGTAGTAATCGTTATACACGTATATTGTGAACTAAATGGACGCACAAATAATTACATGTACATTATGATCAATGAACTCCCGTTCACTCGAAATTTCTTCAAGTTCAAGCAGTTTCCACTTCTATGACAGCACTGACCACTTCGTCGAATTCTCTTCGGCTCGCCTCTGGGTGCCTCAACTTTGTCACTTTTTTTAAGCCTTCCTCCCGATATGCTAGACGCGTTTTCGTGAGCGTCTCCGTAGATTATGCAATCCCCTCCGTGCTGCCGCACATAACAGCCTCAACCTCGAGTACCGTACTGCGTGGACACTCGTATGGCTCTCCAATAACTTCATGAGCCGAAACGAGTTTCTGTCCTTTCCTGGTGCTTTCTCATCCTACGACCACTGATACGCCTACTTCGAGTGTCAGCACGGAGTGATAAGCATGGATGTGCTGTGCGAGGTGCTCAATGTCCCAATTCCAACGGGCAGGTGTGAGCGCTAAGCGATATAAATCTTGGTGCGGTGTTTGAACGAAGACCCGCGCTAATTAAAGAGAGTATTCGAGGACGAGGGCTATTCCTTTGCTAAATTTGGGCTGATATGGAGATGGCGGCGGTGGGTGACAGTTATTGAGGACGAATGCTTAACAAATAATATGGGGCTAGTACAGATGGGCTGGAGAGGGCAACCGGAATCCAAGTAGGATTGAACGAGATCTATTGGAGGGTGCGAGAATATAGAGTACAGTAAAGACCTAGAGTATTTCTAGGAAATGGCCATAGGTAAAGGCGGACTACGGTACCACGCGGTCACTAAGAAGAAGTTACGAGATGTTTGTGATGGAGTTTCGGAGTCGGTGTCTGGTTGAAGGAGACGGCGACGGAGCTGGAGATGACACGGAGACGGAGAGGTGAACCGTGGGAACTCCGAATAGCTGTGCTGTGGGAGCTCCGCTACGCGAATGGGGTAGGTAGGTGGTAGGGGAATGTACCCGAACTCCGACTCTGTTGAGACTCCAATTTGAAATGGGTGCCTGAAATACGAGTTTGCGTGCTTGGTCCGCATCACCACTCAGTCGCACAATACAATCACTCGACAAACTATCCCAAAGGATTGCTCAGCGTCGCTCCTCCTACTCCAACAAATGTACGCCTTGTTCATATTCAGCAACACTACTGCTCCACATTCTCGAGTAGAGACTCTGAGATGATTTTTTTTTTCATTGATGTGGCAATGGCAGTGTCGATTTATTGACGCGTTGTGGACGCGACGCCGGAATCAAAATCGCGTAAACCGTCGTTTCTTTTTTTTTTTTTCACAGGATTAATATTTCTCGGTCTCTCAGTCTCAGCCGTGCCCTGTGTGCGAGCAGTCTATATCGCCTTTAGGAAGCATTCGGTCCTACTTCTCAGCTTCGGGTGCCCGGTGCGCAGGAACATGGGAGCGACTACTGCATTATTCCCGTGTAATTCTACCTTCCTACCTGCCCCGGCAGTTTCAATGTTGGCTCCTTGTTCATATGGGAGAAAGAAACATCGAGAACTTGCGCAGCTGAGGTACTTTTATATCCATTTTGTGACTAGTGGCGCAGGTCTAATGTAGTGCGATTTACAGCCCCTGTACACTCATTCCCAGACCCTCGTTTTCCAGCTTTTCCCTAATAGGATCACAGATCTCTTTCGAATACGGAGCATGGACCCCGGGGGTGCAGAGTACACCGTCCAAAACCAACTGCGTCGCAATGCCGCAGGGCAGGCCCACTGTGCGGGCCATCGCGGAGTGGCCGTCGGGTGTGCCGTACGCTTCAAGAGTCGCGGTGATTGTCTCCTATAGTACGTGGAACAGTCCCGTCGGATCGAGAAAATGGATAGAAGAAAGAAGAAACAGCATTGGACGCACCTCCCAGCCGTCCTTCCATTCGACAACGAACGTTTGCTGCAACATCACGAGGTCGCGCTCGCCTGGTTCGTACTTCATGAGCGCCTCGAGCCGGGCGCAGAGCGTATCGAGCAGGGTGCCGCTGCGCACGGCGAGTTTCTCGGCGGAGAACAGGCCCATCCACCGCATTCCGTCGATGATGCGCGTGCTCTCGGATTCCGACGGGAAGGCGCACAGTTGCTTAATCTGCGCGATGAGCGCGCTGGAGCGGTGTCAGAACGGATAGATCAGGATTATATCCCATGATGATAACGCACCTCTCGTCGCTCCCGCTGGCGCCGCAGGCCCTCCGCGTTGCCTCCTTCCACTCCATCCCGTCCACCAACCACTCCTTCACATCGCTCGAGAGCCAGCCCAACTTTATTAGCGCTGCCATGAACTCGGTGAACCCCGTATAGCGCAGCGTGCACCGCATCACCGTCTCCGCCTCGGGGATGTTGTAGAACTGCCGGAACGGCACCGAGTCGCGGTTGGGGAACGCCGCAAAGGTGAAATTCGGCGGGATGGAGTGCGGCGTTGCGCTCGCCATCAGCTCGGGGCCCGCGATGTGCGCGACGGCGCCGGTGGCGAGGAAGGACGCGGGGTTGAGCAGCGCGAGGAGCCCCCCGCGCGGGGACCAAGAGAACTTGTAGCCCAGGGGGTTGTTTGCGCATTCGGGCGCGGGGAGCGCGCCGCAGTGCAGCAGGAATTGCTTTACCTGATCTCGGCGTCCGCGTCAGCACCCGTGGGATTCACAGCGCGTGGAGCAACAGACCTTGCCACCCCTTGCGTGCACCTCGTCTATGATCTTGACGGCGTACAGATGGTCGATCCCGGGGTCGAGCCCCGCTTCGTTCAGGACGACGATGCCAGCTGCGCGCGCGGCGGCGTCCAGCGCGCGCATCGCAGGCGAGATGTACGACGTCGTGACGACATGCGTCGTGCTTTTGATGGCGGCCTGCACGACGGCGGCGTGGTACGTGTATGGCACGAGCGAGATGACTAGGTCGTGCGCGGCCACGGCCGCCTCTAGCGCGGGGGTGTCCGACACGTCGAGCGCCAGAGCGGTGCATCGCGCCAGCCCGGCACAGAATGCGGAGGCGGCCTCGAGGGTCCGGCACGCTGGGGATTGCTGCGTCAGTCTGGGGCGGAGTGGAACGCCGCGGTGGAGTGCACGGACCGACTGTGAGCACGTTGGCGGGGTCGCGCACGAGATACTCTGCACACGGCCCTGCGACGAACCCACTGCCGAGCAAGAGGATCTTCTTCGTCATTGTCTTTGCTGGTTGGGCGTTCGCTGAGAAATTGGCGCCTTCGAATTGGTGTCTCAGTCATATTTGAACGCGTTTTGAAAATGACTCACTCAAGGTCACGTGCGACCTTTGGGTTGAACACACAGATGAGATTGAAGTTCAGCATCCTCTTTGTTCTTTGTCTTGCGCTTAACCCCAAATACACCACTGATGCTCAACATCCATGCCACCATTCATGGCCATCGAATCTTGTTTTGTGCCAAATTCCCATCGGTCAGCTTTTTACCATAATCCAGCCTTTATTTGGTTGGAAATCCTAAGGTTCCCTATCTCCTCCTGTCCGTATGAACTCATCCCGACCATCCCGCACCCATCGTCCCGTCCGACTCCCGCTCTTACTCCCGCTTCTTGTACCGGCCGGTATCTCTCCGACGCCAATATCCAGGTTAGGTACCAAATCAGACGTTGTTCGAGACGCAAAAACACTGTTTTGCTGAGTGAGCAGACTCGATGAAGCGTAACTTTGTTGATAGATCTTTGCTCATGAAATCTATGTTAGGGTAAGCCCAGTGACCGAGCTATCCCAAAGATCGTGTACCGACAATGAGCAATAATTTTACGGGGGGCAATTACAGGCCCGTACGTCTATCCAACCCTACCAAAGTCAAATCGAATGTGTCTCGATTGTAGAAGGCATAATAGACTACGAATTATTTAGCCCATGACCAAATCGAAAGCCTCTCCATTCAGATGGATCTTCTTCAAACACTCCGTCGGCCTAACCGCCTCAATCAGCCCCGATATATTGTCACGAATGGCGGGTATTTTCCAGTCCAGGACCGTGATATCCACGCGCCGCACCCGTGGAAACAATGCAACCCACAGAGCGATCTCCCGGACATCTACGGACGAGAAATGGAATCTGGGTGCGTCAATCTCCACCGCCACGATGTGATTCAGGAGCACCGCGACATCGCTTGTTGGGTGAGAGAAGGCGGGGCAGTACGTCCCCGCGCTCAACGAAAAGCTGAGGTGTGGGGGCTCGGGTCTTTGCAAGACCACGGAAAGCGCGGTGGCTAGGAAGTTCAGGGCCTGCTCTATATACCCTTCGCGCCACAGGATGCAGATCCCTTGGATCTTCGGAAGGTGAGAAGGATTCCGAAGGAGGTCGTGGATCAGGGGTGGTACTGCACGAATGGTTTCGAGTTCACCAAATTGGGAGAGTGGACGGGTTGGGCGGACTGCGATGCAGGAGATGGTAAGATGGCGTAGTAGGGGAAACTGTGAGATGAAGTCCAGAATGTTGGTCTCGGTGCCATCCCTGGCGAAAAGAGATTCGGCTTCCTGGACAACAAGTGTGGTTAAACCGCGAGCGGCCGACGCGATCAAGGGAAGGACGGTGCTCCAGGGAATAGCGACCCCGAGGCGGAGCTCCAGTGTGAGAGAGGTTATGGGGCAGTTACGGAGCGCTGTGAGCGTCCAAAGCAGACCCGGCGGCAAAACGAGAATGGGAGAATAAATCTCAAGGGACGTCAGTTCACAGGACTGGTATGCTGATGAGGGGAGAGTCATCTCCGTGCCTTTTCGCCCTTGGCTCGGCACCCGGCGGAACTGATGCGTCTCGCTTCTTCGTGGTGAAAAGAGCTTGGAGAAGATCGAAGTTAACGCCTTGAGTCTTCCTTGCCAAGCGGCGACAGGAACCGGCTCGTAAGCTCTGATGAACTGAGCGCCATACATGATGGATAGGCGGGTGCATTTCTTGCGGACGATGCAGTTCAGAAGGCCCTCTAGATGGGAAGTCCACGCCTGTAATGAGGAGTCATCTCCGACAGAGAGACACATGCTTCCCCTCTCGTCCAGCTGGAGGGTGACGTGTTTCACAGCTGGGAGACGGGTGATGTAATCCTGAAGACGCTTCAGATGGAGGAGGATTGGGAAGATGGAAGTGCAGTCCGGGTGGGGAAAGATACATGTAATGTTCTCGATCGGGGGCGTAAACAGCGCCATTAGGAGGACTGCCAACAGAACGCGACGGTCTGTGCGCATGTCGATGTCAAGGGATTTTGAGGTAGCAGTTATCCCGTGTCGAGAGAAGTAGATCGGCAGGGATATGAAGTGGAGTCTTCGACATAGAACACCGAGAGCGTAGAGTGTGTTGTTTGGTACCATATAATCCTCAAGAATCTTGACCAGAATCTCCGTGGGGAGATCCAATATACCAGTGCGCTCCGTCATGCGAGTGGGTCGAAGGCAAGAGTGAAGTTGATCGCCACAGCCTTTGCACAGCTTACGAACTGATTTGTATCGCGACACCTGTACTCAAGGGGCGCGCGCCGGATTTACACAGGTGACACAGGAATCCCTGGAGTGAAATTGAGACCACGCTCTGCACTGACGGATTCTGTGAATCGATAGGAAATGGGGTCTCTCCTCAATTTTTATATATAAAAAAATTTCTGTGCTCGAATACTTACTGGCATCTCAATGACCAGCAGAAGTACAACACGTTACCTCTCATAAAAGAAAGCTGGAACAGAAACAGGAGCTCAATCTGGATCCGCCATTGCGGGATTCAATCGGATCTCAAAATTCCAGTACGCGTGAACTTGAACCAAATTACATTTGCGCAACTACAATGGACTTGGGTTCACTCACAGCGTAGTTCCCGTACGTGGGCCAACACCGGTCCAAAATTCCAATTGAATGGCTTGGTTATACATTGCGTTAAAAGCCTCCTAGCCTCAGTCTGTAAAGGTGCGTGTAGGTCTGTCCTGCTATGCGTAGGGGACTAGACGGGCCTGTGTAGGGTTACTAGACTGACCTGATCACAATTGTAGCAAGGTGCATGTCGTCCCTGACCAGATGTGTGTAGGTTGCCTAAGCTGGCCCTGCGTAGGCCGGCGCAGGTACCTAAACTCATCTCTACTCAACTATGCTGGGGTTAGTCCCGTATTTATTCAACCAAATATTAATTTTTCAAACACTTTCAACTGTATTCTGAGAAGTTCACGTCTAGGAAGCTACGCAGACTTAGCCTGACATATACATACCTTAACAGGCCTACGTAGAGCTACACAGAGCTATATGGAGCTACACAGAGAGTGTGTAGGTCTCTAGACAGATGTGGTCTGCCCAGCTGTACATAGGAACCTTGACAGAGGGTAAGTCTAGGAGGGCCTTCAGCGCAGTGACTCCGCGTTCCAGGTAGAATTAGCTAGCCAAATGTGGTTACGGTACGGTCCTCCGCAGAGGTATTCGGATTTAGCCCAGTAGCGTCAGGTATACTGAGGTCTGTCTCCAACGGCAGTGCCTCGTCTCGCTTCGCAGTCTGGGACCAAATAAAAAGTCTGTCGGCAATAAATTGTTCGGACACCTCCGCCCCCACAATCTTGTGGTTCTGCTTGTTTCGAAGTTGACTGGAAGAGAGTAACATTCAGTCTTGTGCTCAGAAATCCGGCAATTCATATAATATATGCGCATACTCCTTGATATCGCTAGAGCCATAATATTGTTCCATAACTTGGTCTCATTCCCTCAGGCCTGTTCCGACAAGAATCTCTGTCCCCATTCGGCAACCCCCCGCTCGGGAGTGTAACAAGCTTTGCGCGCGTCTAGTCGGGGTTTTCCAATCAATTTCGTAGCACGGCACCAAATAGTAAGGACATACCTTTAACAGCACGATTTGCACACCTCCACGCCATTGACCGTATCGCACACAATGCACTGGCACATCGGCTCGGGCAGGGCAACAGCGCTCGCGCTCAGCGAGAATGCGGTGAGAATGAGGGCAATGCGGGCAACAGAGGGGAACTGCATTCTCGACAGGGCGTAAGAACAATTGGTGGTGCCGCAGCTTTTTATGCGGGTTTGTAGTGGTACGGATCTCTGGAGATGCTGTGTCTGATTCCCGAGCACGGAGACGATGTATGTATATCGTCGCGCATAGAATTTAGTTCAATTGGTCTACATTAGATCGCGTCGAAATCGGACCTCCAGCTACCACGATTGAATTGTCGCCTACTCGCCGCTCCTCGCCGCGGCGGTGTTGAAAATAAATGTAATGATCCCGAGATGCATTGATCAAGAGGGTTATTCTATTACCAACTCCGCCGGTTGCGGCGTCTGTTCCTGAGCCTGAAAGGGGAAGATATTAATCTGCAGTCTTGCTGTTTTTGGCAAGATTAATTCCCAAACAAACGACGCTTCAGTTCCGAAACCCCAAGTTCGATTTTATATTCATTTTTTATCTATATCAGTGGAGGATTCTCAGATTCTGGGCTATGCTATCTTCCCTGCAGTAGGGCAACTTTGACTGGCACAGTACGCTGCTTTCACAAACTGGAAGTCACCAATATTTTCGGCTTTCCCCGCTCGCGAAGGGTTATCTACCTTCTGTATGGCTCAGCAGCTCACTCGAGCAAGCTTGGTTCAGCAGAGCTGAATGACGGCCGGAAATCCTCCTTTTGCCGAACCTGAACGATGGCGGCTGCCGGGTGCAGCCACGCCGTCTCTTGCCGGGTGCACTAAGATGTTGAACCAATCACATAGTGTGGTGCCGCGGCGGCGGCGATCACACTTGTTTTTTTGTCCGTTTTGGCAAGTTGCTTCTTTATATGTCTCTTTTAGAACGTTCCAAGGCCACCTACTTCTTGTCCATCTGAATGGTTGGCAGGCTATAGTAACCACACTTTGTATCATATCGGCCTCTGATGCCATATTGTGGAAGAAATCCCCGTACTTACATAAACCCCGCACAAGAGGTCTGGCAACTTGCTCCGACGCAGTCCCTGCGCTGAGGAAAGAATATACGGAGAGGGGTGGACATGAGAGTTAAGAACTTTGCAGTTGCTGAATATATAACACAGTGGATGGAGAATAAGGCTCCCAAAATGACTACATTTGTAAATTCCGACGTCCCAGAAGGGACAGGAGGTGGCCCGTTCGGGTCGACATCCAATAGTCTCAGTGCCGGACTGCCATGACATCCCAATTTGGGAACCCTGTCATGACAGTCTGGGTCCTAACCGGTGGATTGGCCGGACCCTTGCGCTATGATTTTTCCCACCCGCCAAAGGTAGGTAGGTAGGTAGGTAGGTAGCATTACACGGCACGGTCCGAATAACGAACGCCGATTTCCAGGGATTATCCCGGTGTACAAAGCAAGTAAAATTACACCATCGCCCCTGGACCACTCTCCGCCATCCAAGCCCCAGTGAGCAAATCCCACAGGTTTCCCCGTGGCCCGCCTTAGAACCCAGACGTTGAAAAGCAGCAAAAACAGTGACCTAGAATCATTCAGCTTCGACTCAAACCTACTCTGCAGTGCCGACGTTGCAACGGAACAGTATAGAAACCTTGAAGGACTTTGTGCACCTAAGGCTAGCAGATCGGGCGACAACACACCCGAAGTCAGGGCTTCACGTGGTCTTGACCGGTAAGATAAGGCCTTGGGAGTTATTTGAACGGCACCTTTGTCCTTCTGAGCCTCTCGTCCTCCGCGCAATATGCAGAGTTGTCTGGCTTAACCACTTCTTGCTGTATAGCCAGTTCTCAGTAGAAATCTCCACTAGTTTTCGATATGCTTGAAGCGAATTCGACGTATCATCAACGAAATCGAGTAGAGGGATTGAGAATGGCGATTTCTTTGCGGCGATGAGCAAGAATCCAGTCCAGAATTTCTTGCCTGTCGTTGCAAGTTCAGTGTAATTTTTGAAACAAGCACGAGCAAGCGAGATGAATTGAGAGACATAGATACTGCAGGCTGCAAAGAAGCAGCAGGAAGCTACGAATTCGAAGCGGCATGATTCCGGTTTCAGTGAAGAGGGTTAAGTGCACATGGAATGGAATGAAACTTAGCACTTGCAATTGCCGCGAAAAGTTGACCTGAAGTTCCTTGACCGTGGACATCCTAGCTATCGGGTGATAGTCAACTCGAGCCATATACTGGTCTTTGGAATACTTCGGTATCGCCAACAGAGTGCTCAATTCCAATTATCCGATGTGCGCAATACCTCGTAGTACTTGCTTTTGCCTTGGAGTGATTCATCCTCGAACAAATTCATTGTGTTTGTGCTGAAATTCATCCAACATATGTCTCCCGAATATCAATGGCAAGATCATTCGCTCCGCTACTAGTATGGAGTTGGAGGACAGCGTTGCAGATCCAGAACTCATGATAAATAGTCTTCATTATGTTGACTATGATGAAGTTCTTGGAGCACCTCAACCAACATCGTAACGGCGGCCGACAGAGAGATGAGCGAAATATCATCTGCTTTTGCAATCCAAACGTTTCAAAGAATAGGGTTGTCAGGTCGTCTAGTCAGACAGTTCGACTGAATATTCCAGGCGTTCGGATAGCAGGAGAGTCGCTCCTTCCAATCCCATGCGAATGAGTTTAAGCCATAACGTCGCGGAATTCAGCCGCGATCTGATGAAAACATCTAGAATCTCAAGGTCACACCTCTATCAGACTGACCTATATGCAGCATCAAAGTGGAATATGTGCGCCGCGCCGTGATACAGTAGATCAAAAGATATACTTGATTTTCTCCAGCACAATAATTCCATAGTGAGAGTACATACGGGTGGAAGGTCGACATTCACACGAGGGTCTTCGACTTGAGACAGGCTAGGTTATGCTAGGTTATGCTGCTGCATCGGCGGGGTTTCGGATTAACATCAGTGGCAGTGCATTGCTGACTAATGGGCGCTTAAAAAAGCAGAGACTAGCGAGGCAGCGAGCACGAGAGAAGACGAGCAGCGAGGGTTATGAGCAGAGGCATGTTTCATTGGATAGTATCTACCCAGAGAATACACTGTGAGGAGGAATGAGCCTGAATGAGCCAAAAATGGGCTGGATGCTTGATCCCAAAAGTGGATGTCGTTTTTGAAAGAAAAAAGTATTCCGCCAGCATCTATCTGCATAAGAAGGGCTCGTATAGGAATCTCTTAGGACTACTGCGGCACAAGTGGCAAAGCAGTGTGGTTAAGAGGCCTAACGGCGGACTTCGTATTAGAGATGATGGTGGTCTTAAACTTCCGTGGGCTTCAAAAATACATTTCCAACACGCTCCGGTGATAGCGCCGTGATTTGATGGGATCGAGTTTTACCCATCGACTCTCCCCTCCGCAGGAATGGTGGACCAAGTATGAGGACGTGTATTGAGAAGGCACCGTCAAAATGTTCATCACGCCAGTTTGCACTGCCACCCGGAAAGGTTGGGTCACCCTGCGACGATGTTAGGCTGGCCGGAAAGGCAGAAGGTATTTGATTAATTTTACATCATTATCCCTCTCCAAAGTCTGGCCAAAATCGGGCAGAGAGCGCTGAAACGGAGCAGTCAAAATTGCGAAAATCATAGCGCAAGGGTACGGCTAATTAGCCGGTTGTGGCCCAGACTGTCATGACAGGGTTCCCAAATTGGCAGTCTGGCACTGAGACTAGACATCCAAACAGAATACAGCATATCCATTTTGGGCTGCAATCCAAACACTGTGCGGCATACATGAATCACTGATGCATGAACATTGACAGGCAAGGACTTCAACTTCAGGTTCGAACATGCATAGTGCCATTCGCTCATGATTAACATACACCACTTTTCGGGACATCGGAAGATACATCCGCAACTTCCTTTGGAAGAGCATGCACGGCGCGCATCGCCTCGGGAAATGGTGGCTAAACATCCCTGAATGCGAGGAGAGAGCTAACTGTGTCCATTGTGGCGCGGAGGAAACCCTAGACCATATTTTACTTGAATGCCCGAGTCCCGGTCAAAGCGAGGTCTGGAAGCTCGCTGAACAATTTTGGGCCAAAAAAGGACCCAGATGGCCAGCGGTGTCGATGGGAACCATACTAGGAAGCGGGCTCGCCGTTTTCAAAGATGATGCAGGCAAACCACAACCAGCCCTCGCGCGCCTATATAAAATTTTGATGACCGAATCGGCCCACGTTATCTGGAAGCTGCGCTGTGACAGCGTAATAGGACGCGGCGGTACACCACCATCAACATACGAGGTGCATAACCGATGGGTCAAAATAATGAACGAACGCCTCGAGATAGATATAAATCTAACGAATAGATCGAAGTACGGCAAGCAACACGCCCTGTCGCCCGCCCTCGTTTTAGACACCTGGTGCGGAACTTTGCTAGATGAAGGTACACTGCCAGCAGACTGGCTACGAGAACCCAGGGTTTTAGTGGGTATAACGCCGAAGAGATCACTACGGTCTCCGTCTCCGCCCGTTGGACGGCGGGGGCGCAACCGATGATGGCGCTGAGTCCCACACTGTTGAGTGCTGCACACCGTGCGTAAGGCATTTCCTCGGAGTGGTTTCCCTTTTCTCTCGGAGGGCGCACGTCCTCCAAAATTTACGCGGTCATGAGGCTAATCCATTATTAGTTGTCTAGGTTGTACGTACTACTAAAAAAAAATAAAAAATAAAAAATAAAACATACACCACTTTCAACATCCGTGGCCATAGATGGAGCACTCATGGCCACGGTCCACCATCGATGGTCACGGATGGGCAGGTATGATCATGCGTGGCGCCGTGGCCACGCATGGCCATTGCTATTTTGTCCAATAACGCTCGTCATACTTATCGGCCAGGCTGTGTCGTCATGCTGATTGGAACATCCCTTGCACGAGCGAGCCTTGCGTCCCATCCAAGTCGTCTAAGCCGCTTTTGATTCAAATTTCACGCACTCTTCTACGCAATTCAATAGATAGTTCCAACATCTTTGGGGGATTCAAAAGTGAGCACGGATATATATTATAATCAGGGCTGCGGGCACCCTTAGACTTGCAAAATGTCGCGCAACAGTACCTTGGGAGAGTGCAGTGGGACCTTCGTGCCAAGAATCATACACTAAATTTCAACTGCTCACAAAATGAGTGCCACCCTCTGGAACATTGTCACACCTGGGACAGTGTTCTTGTACATCAAGGATGAGATCAACGCTCATATCGAGATGAGAGCATACTGTACCGGTGTGTATGGTAGCAACGGTAACGCGTAACGGGACTCCAAAATGCTGCCTAATTTCCGCAGAGTAACGCGTAACGAGTGGTCGGTTGCTAACCTTAATGAGGAATAAAGAAATCATTTTTCCGGTGTAAAAATGGGCTGAAAGATCAAAAAAAAATTCGATGTAGCTATCTACATGTTTAACGGAAGCAATCCATCGCGTAACGGCGTGCCGTTGTCGCTGTAAGAAATATTCTCAATATCACCACCACTTCGGAGGCTCCCTGTATCACCCATTGTCATAGAGTTAAAGGCAGTGATAGGAAGACAATTATTCCAAAGCTCTACTCCAGTACTATGCTGCATACAGCTGCGAGCGATGGTAGCTTGCCTCCAAGCAAACAATAGTAGCTCACCTTCAAAGTGTTCCAGTCAGGTTGCCTAAATTGGCATCTGTAACGCGTAACTGGGGCTTGGTTGCTAACTTTTCAAAATTTGCGAACGTAACGCGACCCCGGCCGCTGCTACCATACACACCGGTACAGTATTCCGACATCCCAGATGCAGAATACCGGGAGGATCTCAGAGAATTGGAAGTGGATGACAGGATCATTCTCAGGGATGAATCCTATGCCTTTCCGAGAATTTATGTTTGATTATGACCTGCCAGTTGAATAAGAGTATGATAGTAATGTCCTGTATGAACCCTCCATGTATGCCTTTATTACAGTAGTAAACACTTTAGTGATGTAATTAGACTATGATTTAACCTCTCTGTTGGAGTGAAAAGAAGTTTCCACTGTTCAATGGTGCACTTGAGATTGTGACATAAAATTCTAGAGCAGCTAAGAACTCCAAAAAATGTAACAACGGTGACTGCGTGGATTCTCTGACTTCAGTTTGCGGTCAGAGACTATATAATTTCAGCCATTTCTTGCGTAAAACTTCTGCACTCTGAAAACCAATCACTGTGTTCCGGTCCCTGATAGACAGAGGGTCTGGCTACTGGCATAGACAGAGGAGTAGACAAGCACGTCTGGCTACGTATGTCTACACTTCGTAGACATAGTACGTCTATGTTTGCCATGTCTGTCTACCTGAATCCACCAATGTAGACAGAGGATAGACCGAGGTAGCCAGAGGTAGACTGAGGCAGAACTCACGTCGACCAATGGCTGTTCTGTTAATTCACAATGTCGCGTCTATGTCGATTAGTGTGAGTAGAATGTGTCTACAGGCGTAGATGGATGTAGACATAGGTAGCCGGACCGTGTCCACGCGAGGTAGCCGTAGGAAGCCGAGCGACGACAGATCTGCGTCTACATCCCTGTCTACCCCCCATCGCCAGATTTGTACCGACGTAGCCACGGGTAGCCGAACGACGACAGGGGTCTGTCTATCGAGGCCCGGAACTCAGTGAATATGGATCTTCTCGGCATAGTTGTCGCAAAAGTCCGTTTTGAGTTATAAGCCAAGATAAGGGGATTCTGAACCTTATAGGCAAGCAGGCATGCTTATAAAGCCTTATAAAGGGTTACAAGTACCTATATATGCTTATAACTCAAAAGGACCCCCCTCAGGCTGCATTCCAAATCCAATATTGGTGACATACACACAGGTTGAGTTGAGCCTAGTATATAAGGCTCGAAATGCCCTTATCCTGACTTATAACCCAAAAGCGATTTTTGCGACAGTCGGCGTCGCATCTGGTTCTGTGGCCATTCCGCTATCTACTGCGACCTCAATCGCTACCATCTCTCGAGGGGTGAGTGCCCAGCACGTAGCCTCCGATGCTGTGGGGGACCCTCGCCTGGCAAAATTCAGCCTTCGCGCCAGTTGCCAGGACGTTAGGGAGCTCGATGTCAAGATTGTTGTGTTGCGGAATGGAAGGGTGCCCGGAACTGTTACTTAATAATTCGTCCAATCGATCTCGGTCTCCCAAAACATAGCTCTACCTGGACGACTCGCACCCGGCACATCGGACATTCGAGGACAGCCACCCGTTCTGTGGCTTCTACCTCGATTTTCCGGTAGGAGACAAATCGATGGGCCTTGTCAGTACCATCGTAGACGATCCGCCGGAACTTAATTGGATTTACGCCGACTTCGACCCACTCGAGTTGAAGTATGGCCACAAATCGGCCAGCCAGGACAATATCCACGGTCCTTGGGATTGGACAGACGATCAGAAGGCTTTGGTGCTCGATGACTGGAAGGAATTTGTTGTTTTGGAAGAATCGCCCGGCGTGTGGACTCCGAGCCTCTGTGGAGCGTACATTACGATGAAGATGATGATCAATGAAGCCAATCGGTCTGTCGTAAAAATCGGTTTGGAACGACGGGTTTTAACGCAACAATTATTCAGGCCAAGAAATGAACACCTCTTGTGTGAAACAGCAATGGGTATCCATTTTCGGATGATGACATCACTGGGCGCTTACTGGTTTGTGGGTGTAGTAAAAGTGTTGGCGTGGGAAACACCCCGGTTTTGAACCACGCGGTGTCTTGTGCAGAGCACCACGTCTGAGAAAGGTACATTAATTAAACCCACCAAGCGCCACGAGATGCACCATGTCGACACCATTACAGTGTACCCGCATCACGGTTGACGACAAAAATCCACTAGAGCGTCATGTCGCCACATTACGGCCTGTGGAGGCGCGTCTCATATATAAAGGATTACTTTAAATTTACGCTCAACTCCCACATATGTCCGACATGCAAGACGACGTACCTGCGCCCCCGAGGCAAGCATCTCCACTAAACTTCGACGACCATGCCTCCAACGCGGGCTCCAACAGAGCTGACGAGCGTTCCGACGAGAAGAAGGAGACCGACCGCAAGCTCGCTGAGCGCCTCTCTACCATCATCGAGGATGCCAACTCGAAGTGCACACCCCTGTGCAAGATGATTCGCAAAGTGCGTGGAGCCCTCGGCTCTCTCTGTTCGTCCAACTGACGAGTTTTCCTTGTCAGCACATCGAGAACATGGAAGCGCGCAAGGAGGAAGATCGCGACGAGGACGAGCTCATCAAGAACGTCAAGCCGTTGCTCGAACAAGCCGAGAAGATATTGAATGAAACCAACGGTGCTGTTCGCGGGGCTGATCCCGACAATCGCTTGAGCAACAAGGCGACGCGTAATATGCGAGACCACAAGGCTACGCCAGACGAACAACGCCTTGCAGAAGCCTTGAAAGTCGTACGCATCGCGTCGTATTATTCCTGCTCGAACCAGTGCTGATGATTTTCTTTTTCCGCAGATGGTCGAGGAAGTCGGTGGTACCATTCAATGGGCCAAAGACAAGCTTGACGCGTATCCCAAGGCGAAGAGAGATCTCGGTCCTCTCCTTGAGGCCGTCAGCCGTGCGTATCCAGAGTATTGACCTAACTCTCGTTCACTCACCTTCTGGTCGACAGAACCTTTGACCCAAATAATCGGGGGTGTTGCGCTGTTGCTTGCTGGCGTCCTAAATCTCGTTGATCGCCTTCTCAGCGCCCTGGGTCTCGACTGTCTTCTCAAGGGCATCGTTGCTGCGACCGGTCTCGACAAGATCTATCGCGGGCTTGGACTCGAGAAATGGTTGAAAGGTTGAAGTTAACGAGCGTAGCAATTATTGTACACGTACATTGTGAACTAAGCTAAACGGACGCACAAATAATTACATGTACATCATGGTCAATGAACTCGCGTTCACTCGAAATTTCTTTAAGTTCGAGCAGTTCATAGCAGGTAAAGCCAAATGGGGGAAACGAGTCAAAACTTGAAAAGAGCGAAGTCGGAGCCGGACTACGGTACACAGTACCGCACGGTAACTAAGACGTTAATGGTGTTTCAACTGAAGCTTCGGATTTGCTGGCTGGTCGGAGGAGACGCAGGACAGAGATGGACGCGGACACTGAGACGAAGAGGTGAACCGTAGGAACTCCGAATAGCTGTGCTGCGGGAGCTCCACTGCGTGAATGGGGTAGGTAGGTAGGTAAGGGAATGTACCCGAACTCCCGACTCTGTTGAGATTCCTATTGAGTGCCCGGAATGTGAGTTTGCATGCGTAGCGCGCCTTGGTCCGTAGGACCACCCTGTCGCACAATCACTGACAAACTTAGTCTCTCATAGACAGACGCTACAACAATATTGGTGCTCGTGCCTCGCAAAACTATCCCAAAGGATTGCTAGCATCGCTCCTCCCTGCTCCAACAAATGCATGCCTAGTTCATATTCAGTCATACCGCTCCAGATTCACGAGTAGAGAGTCAGAGACTCAGAGATGATTCTCATTGGTGTGGCAGTGCCGATTTGTTGACGCGTTGTGGACGTTGTGGACGCGACGGAATCATAATCGCGTAAAACGTCTGAAAGGTGTACTTTGCACTTTTCGAGGACAACCTCCGTGGCCAAGATTCTGCCGTATTCATCTGGCAAGTCTTTCTCCTGGATGGCTTCATGATAGTCTCGAGCCATTTGCGCCATATGTTTTGGTCTGTTTTCGAACTGGGATGTGCGAGAGTTACCGCCAGGATCGATTTTGAACTCGTGGATAGTATCACGTGGATGATAGCCTTTTGCTGATTGTGCCCACCGGTTAGTCCGCAGGGTCTCGCCTTCAATATCGTACCTGGCTTTCGACATGTTCGTTTTCTCTTCGGCTTGTTCCATTTGGCAATTTTTGATTTTCTCTTCTAGCATCATTATAGCTTCCCAGCGGTCTGCAAGGGGCATCTCCTGGTCGTGGATGATGATCAATAGTTGGGCTTTCCATGTCCGAATATTCTGCGTATATTCATTTGTAACAAACCTGGAACAGTGTTTGCCATATTCAGCGACTTTGGACTTGAATTTACCCCAAAAAATTTGTATATCATCGCTTGAGTTTTCACCATGTTCTCCATTCTCAATGTCTCCAAGTAACTCCTTTGCTAGTTGTTGAACCCGGTTCATAAATTTTGGTGTCTTCAAAAGATACAGTGGCATGTTCCATCTGCCTTGGCCTGAGCGAGTTTCGGGCCGGCAGGTAATTTGAGTAAGGATTAATCGGTGGTCAGTCTGAACGGGGCAGTGTTTAATTGTCCAGTCTCTGAACTCGTCAAATTTGTGGCTATCCACACAGGTGCGGTCAAGCCTTGCATATGAGCTTATAATCATTCCAGAACTCTCGTCTTTTCGATGCTGCCAACAGGTATAGTCTCTTGTGTCCGGGAAGGTTGACCTCCAACCATCTTGCCAGCGGAACAAGGCTTTCAGTCTCTTAAACGAGTCAGGAACATCGTCTTCTACATTGGAAGAGCGGTCCATAGGATCCTCAACAAAGTTCCAATCTGCGTGGGTAACTTGGGGTAATGGTAAATGAGGATCAGATACCCAGCATTCCCAGAGGTCATTCCAAAGTTGGCGCCTCTCGGCGGGGCTGTTTGGGGCATAAATATTCAAAATAGCGAGTCCTTCGTTTTGGTGCCAAGGGATACAAATGAGAATTGCGCGTCCGGGAACCAGGACATATTCGCGATAGTTGTCGGAGTCAACAAATTTTTTATTAATCAAAAATGCGACCCCCGCAGTGGAGTTAGGTTTGGTTGGATGCCCTGAATTCACCATTTTGAACCAACGTCGGTAGATATTGTTAAATTGCACGGTCCCATCAAGGTCGAGGTGTGATTCTTGAATAGCGAGAATCCCTATCTTGTTCTCATCCATGGTCTGTTTCAAGTATTTAAACTTGTGTTCGCTATGATTCATCGATTTATTTCTGTCCCTCCCGTTAATATTGAGAGAGCCGAGTGTAATGTTAGATTTGGTTGATTTTCCACCGCGCGGAAGTTTCGGCGGCTTATGTCTCTTTCGTATCTTGGCAATCATTTCGTGCCAGCCATCTTCGTTGGATGGGCTTGCGTCCTGTTGCAAATGCTGCGGGGTTATGTCTGGTAATTGATTGTTCTCTGTAATTGTGTTTAAGTTTGCATTCGCTGATAAATTTGCGCCGATATTCTGTAAGCGGGAGCTTTCAAGTCCCTCTCCATCTCCCAAAACGTCGTTTGTTTTTTCCACAGGATTTCTCGGTCCCGCCGGGTCTTGGCTGTGCCCGCGCTCAACCCACGCCGCACTAGTCATGGACTCCGGGCGCCTCCACACAGCATCGGCACCGCAACCTGATCGCCGAGTCAGGTAACGCCCGGGTTGTCCGACGATGTCACTGCAGTGTGCATACAAATAGTGGCCGTCCAGATTCAAATCGTCTCATGGACTGCAGCATCGACACACTCCCAGATGAAGTCCTCGCGGTGATTCTAAAACTTGCGGCGGACTCCCCGGTACCCGCGTGGTTCCGGAAGCCACCCTTCCCCGTCATAGTCAGTCGGGTCAGTCGCAGATGGCGTGTAGTCACCCTCGCTTCCCCTGAACTCTGGACGACTATACGTCTCTCCCACCGCTCGCGGTCCTGGAGCTGGGCCACCGTGTTCGCGAAGCGCTCCGGAACGTCTCCCCTCGACATCAGCATCAACCTCGAGGCTTACGCCTTTAACAAAGAGTATCGCTATGGATATGAACGACCTATCCCGATAGATAAAGCCCTCGCCATCGTCGGCCCTCACATTGGACGCTGGCGGACGTTTGCTCTCCGGTGTTGGAAGCACCAGGTCGAACCATTGCGCGAATTCCTGGACCTTTACCAAGGTGCTGCGTCGCAACTTCAGTCTGCTCACATCTCTTTGGTGGATTGGAACTCGGAATGGAGATACAGGGAGGAACTGCCCCCGCTGGCCCAACTCTTTGGGATTGCGTCATTGCGCTCGTTCAGAGCCAATCGTCGGCTGGACCTTATTGACTTCACCGCGTTCCGCGCTGTCCAAAGTTTGGACATTGACTGCGGCGACCTTAGTTGGCATCCACATACCCTTCGTCCTATACTGGGCCCTTTGTCGCCGCTCAGGACCCTCGTTATCCGCAATTTCTATCCCCAACTTACGCCGTTGGCCGATCCCATCGAGGCCTCCACCATACAGTCCCTCGCCGTCAGCTTCAGCAGACCGTTTTTCAACCGCCGCTACTACGGAGATGGCATGCTCGGGGGCTTCGAGACCTTCACCAATACGTTTTCGTTCCCCAGTCTTGAGTACCTCGAGATCGTGGGTGGTTTTACGGGGGGCATTGCCGCAGATCGTAATATCACAGTGCCAGAGGAATGGGAGGCCCCGCTCTTCCCTCACTTACACACCCTGCGACTCGAGGATGTCGGCTTCGGCCGTAAAGGACTTGCCTTCATCCAATCTCTCAGCCGCGGGATTACCTCTCTGCAGCTGATATATACTACCGGGAATCAGTATCTACTCCAAGAGCGCGGCAGCGATGCTCCTTGGCCCGCGCTGCGTGCACTCACAGTCGAAACGTTAACACAAACACAAGATATTTCGACGGCCACTCCGGAGTGGCTTGCGCTCTTCATTACGAAGCGGGCTTCCCTCGGCCCACATGGGAGGATTTTGGAGTTGACTCTCCCTTCTTGGCCAGAGGGAGTCTCCCTTACTGTCCAATCGCCTCCAAGAGTCCGCCGGCTATGCGATGGGCCATCTCCTGCCCTCATGGACGGCTTTCCTGGTTATGGCTTTTACGTCGACGAATACGACATGCGCGCGAAGGATTTTGAGCATGTAGAGACGCCAGAGCGGAGGTCATGCGGTTGTTGTTGGGATTGGTATGACTTGCTGGAACGGGAAGGACGGGAAGTGGACAAGGAGATTGCAGAGGCATTTGAAATGTCGGGTGAGCTCGTGAGAACGAAGGGAGTACTGAAAGAGCTGAGGAAGAAGCGACGTCGAAATTGGAAGGTCGACCGGCGGTTAAATGTAGAACGACGCTCCTCCAGGCGCCAGCGATGTGATATCACAGAAGACTTCTATTTCACCTGATTCCGATGTTGTATTCGCGTGGCTCCATAAATTTAGTTTTGAAATGGCTCGAGAACAAATCGTAAATGCCGGGTCGAGTCATCCATGATCGTTGACTGCGACATTGATCCATATGAATGGAAAAAGATCACGGGGCCCGCAACGGTTGAATAATCGGTACGTTGAATTTAGTCAGGAAGTCCCTACGAGTCAGTATCATTGGCGCTAGAGAATCGAAGTCGGAGCGGCGAAGACGGACTTTGGGTCGATCTTATCCCCATGCAGTGCGAAGATGTAAACAACAGGTCGGATTGCCATCACTTTTTCGATCAGTCTCAGTCATCGCTGAGAAACATCTCAGTCATCGCACCTTGGGCACATGACTTGCACTCGAATGAAATCCCACGATTGAGGTTCAAAACCTGGAATATGTTGAACCAGAGAATCAATTTTCACATCCACTTTCCCAATGACGATCTCGAAACTCCTCACTGCGCCGCTCACTGTTATTGTTGGTATCACGGGCAAGCAAGGAGGAAGCGTCGCGCGCGCCCTTATTGCCTCCGACAAACCGTATCGACTTCGTGGCCTGAGTCGCGACATCGCTAAGCCCGCGGCCCAGGCATTTGCTGCGCAAGGCGTCGAGATGATCCATGTCAATCTAGCAGCGGACAAGCCTCAGGATGCCCTGAAAGCGTTCTCCGGGGCGGATATAGCATTCGTGAGTCGCACGTCGTTACATGTTGACAGATGCTCACCCAGCTCTGACATTCCGCAGGCTATGACGAACTGGAACGAATATCTGGACGGGGAAAAGGTAAGTTGTATCTACGTTCGGGCAGCGTTACATACTAACACATCTCGCAGGAGATCGCCGTGGGCAAAATGCTAGTCGACACCGCCAAAGCGGCGGGCGTCAAGCTGTTCGTTTGGTCTTCGCTGGAATCCTTCACCGAGATCACGAACGGGCGCTTCGCACTCGCGCAGTTCTGCGATTCAAAGGCCAGCATCGAGGCGTACGCGCGTGCCTCTGGGGTGCCGCTCGCCGTCGCAAAGCCCGGGTTCTGGTCGGGCAATATCGCGATAGCCTACTATGCGTTGAAGCGCCAGGCTGACGGAAGCTACCTCTTTACGTTGCCCATCGCCGGCGAGACACGAGTGCCGCTGAGTGACACTGCGCACGACTTTGGACTCTACGTGCAGGCGCAGATCGAGTCACCCGAGCTCGGGGTGGGCTCGGAGGTGCGTGGCGGTACAATGATCTCGCTCAATGAGATCGTCGCGGAGCTGGCACGGGGTACGTGAATATCTGGACTTTCTGCGCAGTGCATGCATAACTCACGTCGCTGGATTATAGTGTCGGGCAAAGAAATTGTGTATAGACAGGTTGACCGCGAGTCTTGGCTGACGGGATTCCCGCCTACGACGATGGGTAAATTGATGGGTCCGATTCTCGGCGATATGTTCCAGACGTTCGAGGCTGCCGGCTGTGCGTAATATCGATAATTCACTACTTAGCTGCAGTGACTCACATATTTTCAGTCTTCGGAGGCAAGCTGCCCACAGGCGACGAAATCTTGGCGCGCAAACCTCGTTCGTGGAAGGAAATTGCCGAATTGATACCGAAGGAATCGCTCCCTGCATGAGAACATGAATAATCTGCTCGGTCATGTAGTATATGTAGTATTGCACAACCAGGCCAAATTTCAGTGTCTGCGCCGGTATCTGTATGGAGTGGCTGAGATAAAAGGTACCAGAAAATTGAACTTGAAGAGCTGAGGGATGCCACACCTTCATTCTTCATTGTGCACAAGCAAAACCATCAGGTCGCGGAGCTCACTCCGACCGGGAAAAAAGGGTGGTGGCCTTGGAGAGTATAGAAGATCCACATGAGAGGCTGATCATGAATACGAGCGAACGACCAAACTTCAGACGACACGGATCAGGATTCAGTACTACAAGTAGTAGTGACATTTTTGTGGCATTCCATGGCGCGAGTCGGGGGTGAATGCAGAGTCGGGAGAGATGCAGGTCTGAGCCAAGTCGCGAGGAGCCCAGGACTCCAGGAAAACAATTCCGCAGATCGACGGCGAAGTTGCGGCGAAGGCGTGCGTGTTGTTTGGATCTGAAGTGCCTGCCAAAGTGATCGGAGCTTCGGCGACAAACAAAGCCACCTTCTTGATCTTCTCTTGATCTTCTCTCGTTTGCGAATTTTCACAAAGCGGCCACGACGAGACCGAGGTCAAGCACCACATCTAAATACGCGCGATCTCGAGCCGGAGCCCTCCGCTTGCCGTCAACGCGGAGAGTCACCCGCCGGTCACTGGCACCCGCGCGCCGCCGCCCTGGCCAAGCCCTGGCCCAACCTTACGGCGTTGGACATGTCTCTTCCGAAGCTCTTCAAGTTCGAATTCAGTAGTACTCCAATTCACATTTCCGTCGACTCCGGCCCATGCGATGTTCGAGTCAACGCCGTCCAAAGCCCAGAGAATGTCTGCATTGATTTCGCCAAATTTCGCCTGATGATTCTGCCACCTGCGAATAATCGACGACCCTGGCATCCAGGTTCTTGGTCCGAATTTTTGAACACTTCGAATAGCCTCTTGATAACTTACAAGAGCTACCGCAGTATAATCGCCTATGCTCCACAGCTCCATCAATCAAGTCCTGTCTCCGCCTCATTTTATTTACTTCTGCAGTTCCGGATCCACTTCGGCGCCGCCAACATAAGTACTGGAGCAATTTGGAGCCTATTCACGAAAATGGTACGAGAAATTACAAGGCTCCACACATTCACGTCAGATTTTGGCTGTGGAGCTGCAGACGTCAAATGCTCCAGAACACTCCTGGTTACCGGCCTCGGAAGTTACTGATGGCAAGAACTAAGACCGCGCCAAGGCTTCCTCTGGCTTATACATAATCTCTCCGTCATCTCCCTGCACCGACCAAAGTGTTCGTCTCTACCATGAGCCTCGTTCCCCCTTGCATCCCTGGTAACCCCGACATTTCTGGAATCGGCGTCCGGGCGGCAATCTATATCCAGAACCTGCTCAGCTTGATCCCGGCCATATCGGCTCTTTGGGATGGAGAAGTTGCATCGTACGAGCTCGAGTCTGTCGAGACCCAAACGACGACAATCCTCATCACCGCGTTCGGCATACTGATCTCGGCCATGGTCCAGGCTCGTACTATTGGATTAGCCAGTTTCCATGCCAGCATCATTCTCAATTTGAGCTGGATGAACAACACAAACACGTTCATTTATTTTTTGCTTTATGTTTAGTACAAGAGTCAGGTTGGACCGCAGCATACCAAGTCCACTCTCTACTCCTGGGTGAAAGTTGTCAGAGACTGGTTCTCCGCCAGCGTTGCATCGGTCGACAGCCTTGTCGATGATCCCAAGGGTATGCGTCTCTAAGCTTGGTCACTTCGCGCTCACGGAATTCGTAGGACAAGAAGGATCCAGCTACGCCCAAACGGATCGCGTAAACACCCTTCAGAGTAACAGGGTTTTCTATTCATTGTTCCAATCAGACTGAACACCATACATCTAGGTACCGAAAGTCAACAACGGTCATTATTATCAGCCTTATTCAGAGTCAGGATACGAGGGATTGTCGCAATCCTTGGCTCCCTTCACCTCACTTTGATGTCAGTTCTCGGTATTTGGCTCTGGAACCACCCGGTTTTATTCGGAATGAATATTGGAACTGCCAACGCTTGTGCACTCGAGTTGTCGTCCTACGTCATCCTTGGGGTGAATGTTCCTCTCAGGTCGAATGTGTTCCGTATGGCGTCGATTGTGGTCTACGCGATATTTCTCGCGCCCGTTCTCAATTTGCTTCTTCCTATGTTTGTTTTCCTCGGCATCCTCTTCCTCTATCGGTCATGTCACGGAACTCGGTACAAGGACGAACTCGACCCGTCGCCGAGACGGAACCTGCTGTCCGCGCGCAATTCGACCGTGAAAATTCACCGCTCAGGATACCGTTCCAGAGGTCTCATCCTAGCGTTGCGCGAATGGTATAATCCGTTCGTATTTCCCACCGTCGTTGGCATGGTTCTCCTTTTCGCCATCAATATCGTATTCATCATCGACACTGAGCTCACACTGCGACGCAATCGTCACTTGCGAACGGCGGGCGAGTCCGCGTGGACATTTGGGCAGATCCTCGCAATACTTCTGCTGGTGCTGCCCCATCGTGACCTCCACATATTCGGCGCACGTAGGAATGTTACTGCGTCATTGCAGAATGCGGTGCGGTGGCACGCATCCACGGACATTCTGTGGAATTTGGTTAGGAGGGGTCCGGACGTTAACGTGAAGACGGAAGGTCGGGTTATTCTGTCCAGGCAACGATACATCGTATGCTGGTCGATGACAGGTTCTATGTATCCGACAGTGTTGCTTCTGGCAGTCGGGGCGCGGAGGGATGTGGAGTTCACCCAAATGTTGTTAGCGTATGGCGCAAATCCCGATGTCACAGGTGAAGATGTTTCAAAATAAAGCACTCATGTCGTACCGCAAGACGTTACGGATAGCAGCGCATTGCAGGCGGCTTGCTCTTATGCAAGTCTTCCGATCGTCCGATTACTTCTTGCAAGCGGTGCAGACCCCAATATCGAAGGTGAGTATCCAGTTTAATTTTCCCGAGACGCTGGCGTCAATAATACGCCAATATCAGGAGGCGAGTACGGCACTGCCCTACAGGCATGTCGAGACACTGCAACGTGCCTCAGATTAAACCACGGAGTACGGATTGTTCGAGACGCTCTTACCATTGCAAGTCGTAAAACTGTCATCACCCGGAAACCTCACATAGTGAACCCATCTAGAATCGGACGCATGAAATGTGGTTGCCCATCCTGCCATCAGGACCGGACGATATTAGGCTGCAAAAATCCTGGTCAATGTATCGAGACGGCCAAGATGCTTATAAATAGTATTCTACCAAAATGGAACCCAACAATTGACAACCTAGATTTGAACCAAGAGCTTGCCCTCACAAATGAGGAACTGGAACACCAAGCCTTTAGAAGCTGACCAGATAACGATCTTTGACCCAGATTTTACGCTGTCCAATATGACAGAGGGTTTTCGAATTTTTGCGTTTGAGGATTCACTTCATGAGATCCCAGCGAGAAGACCTAAATTACCAGGGGTCCAACCTACGATCATGACAGTATTTTTGCATGCACGTGTTGACCGCCAGGCCGAGTTTGAACCACTCCCTGAAGTCCTGATTAAAATGGTAACAGATACTATAGAAGAAAATAAGTGTAAGAGCTCGATACTCTTGATCTCACGGAACGCGATAACTTCGAACAATGTGTATTGTGAAAGTTGGCACGTAGTGTAAGGTTAAGAGTAAAAAATAAAATATCGTCAACAAATCGTCCAGTATTTGTACCTACGGCGTGTCCAATGATCCGGACACCAAAGGTGTTAAGTAAGCTATCATAGGGGGTGGGGTCCGTGGGTCCCAACCCTAACACTCTCCCCAATTAGATTGAACCCAGGGATTCAATCTACACCAAAAGTGAAGAATGTTTCCAAGAAACTTTCCAAGGAAGTAACTATATCCATAAATGGAAGTCTCGTATGCGTGAATGTTCATCACGACTGCCAAGAAGCTACAAATCATAGCACAAGAAGATATATAATGCCTCAACTACGAGGCAGATCATTCAATATAGCGCGAGTACAACTCGATTATTGATAAAGATATCAAGATAGTGTCCAATATGGCCACGGATTTATGGGACGAGCACAACCATGCTGAAGCAGCAACGGAGGAATCCCTTGCAGCAGCCGGGGACGTAGAAGAGCGCCGAGAGCCCAAATTGAAATGGTGTGCGATGCAGTGCGATGGAGAAGAATGTGATGGGTACCGGGGGACTGTGGTGTCGAAATAATTGTGGACCATCAGAGATTGGTACAGTAACTGCGCGCAGTGCCAGGTATCGTATATTCTCGGGAATTGCAGGCTGCACTCTGCGCGAATTTAGGCGAGGACGTGGAGCTGGTCGGGAAACGTAATCGTAGCGCGAGACGAATGGATGGATATGGCTGCAAATTGCTGTAAGCTCGAATCAGCGCTTATAACCGAGCACAGTTTGATACAGTGCAGTTGTATGGATCGTAGAAAGGGCGGTGGGAGAACAACAGCTGGAGTGCTGGGACATGCCAGGTCATTGCTTCCGGCGTGCTGGTGCCTGCGACCCGGGAGTTGGGAGGTAACGCTCGCGAGCTCGGACCAAACGGAAGCACGCGCGCGGGAGAACAGGTGTAACGGGCACGAGCTCGAACCAAACAGAAATGCGCGCATGGGATAATAGGTGTCGGTGTGAATGTTCCCCGTACCCACTGGATAATCCGAGCTAAACCACAGTACAACAAGCTGCGATGGGATGTTCGGCGATAATGATGGGGAATGAAGATCCGGTGCCAAGCTAGACAAGCCTAGGCTTGCATAACCGTCCAGACATTGATTAGATGAACTGGGGACACCACGGGAGGAGTGAGGATTCACAGGAAATGAGTGTGCTGCGAGAGGCAGTGGAAAGGCAGACGTCAAGCAGAAGAGGGGTGAGATTGCCGGGTGGCCAGGTAACTCATCTGGGTGTCTACTACGCGTCTCGTCGCGCTCATCCAAGCTCTTGCTGTGTTGTTGTACTGCTCCATCTTCCAGAGCCTGCAACGAATGATTACAGAGCTAGTAACCCGCGAAACGCGCGAGCGAACGGTGGAAAAGAAACGTCTCGACCACCAGAAGACAGCCAAAATAGAGCCCTACCGAGGGCTGATCGGAATCAAGAGGTCGACGTAGTATTTGCGTCTGATTATCAGCGGCTTTGTCTTCAACTCCAGTTTCGATCTCGAGAATCTCGCAATTCTCCCTCTGCTCCATTTTGGCAGCTATCTCTTGTACACACAGCACCTCGGTATTGTATACCAAACAAGCCCGTGCTTGGTACTCCGAGCAATACTTGGAGTTCAGCATTTTCCCGGTCATCATAGTGCGAGTGGAAAGCATTTTTGCAAACTTCAACTGCATGCCCTGGGGCAACTCGACACACGGAACATATATTTCCTCTCCCCTATCACAATGTATAGGTTGTGATATTAATAACAAGGTATATTTGCCCTTCCATTGTCTCTCACTGAGAGAATAAATCTCGTCTTTGACTTCTAACGTGGACTCGATCCCGAAATTAATGCTCCCCAAATTAATGCAAGGGCTTGCTGCAGCGATCACTTTGTACCTCTGGCAATCCACGCCTGCAGCGGATCTGGTAAAAACTCTTCGTTTCACGGAACTCGGCGGAGCTTCCGCTGATTCTGAAGGACCATGATATACATGGTCCAATCTCGACTGCTGGCTGTGAGCAATTTTCGCTGTATGATTACACACTGTAATCTCGTCGTTTTTCACTTCTCCCGCTGCTCGGGCCATTGTTACCCGCCAAGTAAGCAAATTACTCTCCGAGCAACGCTTGGTTGAAAAATTCGGTGGGTTTCCACTTACTGCCCTCCAGTGATGCTGCTCTGGGAGCAACAGAATCACAAATCTGAATGCATCAAGCACAAGATTTACACTGAGAGACCAGCTGCCGCTGGTTTGATATTCATCCAAGTCGACAAATGGACGTGGGAGAAGTGCGCAGCTGGCACTGTGTATATCTTCGCGTTGATCACGACTAATAGTCGGGCAGTATCTGATTCGCTCGTTACAGAGTTGTCCACTGCTGAAATAGCACGGCTCGTAGTTCGCAGCGTCTTTAATTAGTCCTGGATAAGCACATAATTTCTGTGTATCCTCCGACCGTTCTCGGAGTTTTCCATGTCCCAGCTCTTGGGACATATCTGGTGCACTGTGTAAAGGAAGAATTATGGTAGGAGTACCCGCTGCATTATTCAAACCGTTTCGTGCGGAATATGCACTCCAGAGTAAGCCACGGCTCATCTTAGTGGCCACATACGCAAGCGGAGTTGCTATTGGTACGCGATCTGCGTTTATTTTATTCTCGCGAATACACGGGTGGTGAAATACTCGGATCCACTCATAATTTCCCCGATGTAACGGTTTATATTTCGCGATGCCCGCGAGTAACTTGATATTACGTTGCTGGTTATGCCAGCCTTCAGACTCTACTGAACCCGAGTTCAGCGACGCTAGAATCTTCCGGTCTCTTAGAAACTCAATTCCTCGTCGTATATCATCCGAATCTTCTCGGGTATGGGTTAATCCAATTTTGTGGAACATATCCGATGCACTGCGACTATGTGTTACATGGATGTTTCCATCCTTTCCCTTTTCGGTTTTGGCTAAGGTGTACTGTTGCGTTACACAACTACCCGTGTTGCCATGCTGGCGATGCCAGGATTCATTTATTGCTGAATTCTCCGAGTTCACTCGGGGTAGTTTAGAATACAACCAACTCATGGTGTCGCACTGCTCATGCGCTATACCGCTAAATCTGTTTACGGTTACGACCGCTAACTCTTCGAGTGCCGACGGGATATATTCTGGGCTTCCAGAATTGTACTGAGATTGCACCATAAAAGGTACATTAGAGTGGCGCGCAACATGGGTGCAGGACATTGGCCTCGGTGCTGTATGAACTTGGTGGACTGCCGTTGAGTTGCTAATCACACCACGACGGTGAACAAGTAAATGGTGTCGACTTGCGACAATATTCATGCGTAGCCTACAATGCCGGAGCAGTGGTAAGCCCGTGATGGGATTTCGCGATCCTAACGTCGCAGGTGCCAGTATGCCACCCTGAAGAGAACCTCTCGCTACTGAGCGCCCGAGCATTGTTGCTGCTCCGATACCTGCACCGGGTTTGAACACCGGTGTCCGGCCGATTAGATAGTGAGGCCGCACGGGGTGTGCAGCAACCGATATCAAGTCCAAGCTTGAATTACCAGGCACTACTGTGGAGTCAGCGCCCATATAATGACAACTTGTCATGTACAATCCTCGAATTCGAGAAATACAATAGGTGGTGTGCCGATTACATGAACCTTGCAGTGGAGATAACATCCGCCACAGCGGAGGATCTTTTACACTGCCTCAGAACCGTGCAGAGAACATTCTGCGTGCTGCCCAGGCAGTGCAGATATATCCAGGCAAGAACATGGGACTCGTCCGAGGTGCGATGGTATCTGACAGTATAAAACTGTCAAGCGCGTACAGGTCCATTATCGAGCTACGGCTCGCGTCAGAAGGAATCAACTGCATTGGAAACTGAGAGAATATTAGTCCGTTGTCATCGACAAGTGTCGCGGTTATGAATCTCATGGTGCAAAGCCCCTCTCCGCTGGTTATTCCCGGGACAGCAATTAACAGTGCTGGTGCCCGCGCATTCGCATCTGGGATGCATGAAATCTCTGGGCACAAATGCAAAGGCAGTGTAGGTTCACTGCCGGTAACATGCTTTGGGAGGGCGAAGTCAGCACGACTTGTCTGACACTGCGATTTAGAGCCCTTGGGATGGGGCGCAATACCAGCGAGTGATGAGTCTAGACTCGACCCGAAAAAGCCCGATGGTGAAAACAGCGAGAGCAGAACCACGCAAGTACTCTCCGAATGCGAGGAGCCCAATTGGCTATCCACTGATAGCATGGGAACAGCAGCGGACACAATGTCCGCAACGCGTTTCGCGTCCCCGAAAGGCTCCGAGTGGTGAACTCGACTTGGTGGCAGTGTGCGCACCGAGTGCGCGGAGCTCCGAGTCGCGACTGCAGTTAGCAGTTGGTTCGGCAATGCCGAAGCGTTGATAGGCATTGACTTCGATGCCAATTGCAATAAATCAGTTGCAGAATAACTGCATTGTGTGTTCCGCGCGGTGCGCTGGAGACATCTAAGTCTCGTGGAGGGCAGCACTGGAGTTGGTGGTGGCACTGATACCGAGCAAGAGCTCGAAACGATATACGGTTTTATCGAAGACGAATCTTCACAAATCATCCTCGTATTGGAGAACTGAGGCACTACTGGTACCTCGACGCTGGATACTCCAGAAACAGCACCTAAATGTGGACGTATTTCCATGTGCTCGAGCTCCTGTGCACTCGAACCGGACGATAGCAGCTGCTGCAACTACGCTTTCGGGGTGCAGGGTCAAGCACTGCTGGGCACTGCTTCCGTGATTCCAACGGTGCGCGTAGCTCTGAGATCGCCATAGAATGCGATGCGCGAGCAGAAGCTCGAGTGCAGATGGAAATCTGTGCCTTGAGGGCGATGTACTCGCCAGCACGACTAGCAGCCGACGAGTGCGCTGCACATGGATACAGAGCTCGGAAAGGAGAATGGAGAGGGGAAGGTAAAGATTCTGAAGTTTTGGCCGACTCACCTGAATCTTTCCTACGCGCTTCGTCGCGTCTTTTCTCTCTCTTATGGCCGATCTCCGTGCGTTGCTTAAGATCATTTCCTGCAAGCTTTAGACGGTGCTTTCAGCCAGATGATCTGACTGGGGGCATTGGAGACGATGGCGAGCGTTCGCGAGCAGATACCTGAGATGACAGAACATGATATGAGTTGTCCTCGAGTGAATGCGACGAGGAAAAGGAAGAGATGCAGGCAGTTTGCATCTGTTCGTCACCGCCCTTGCGGGCACTTAAAGCATCGCGGACACTTTTATCGACCCCGTAGGGAGTAGGTCGCTCCGCAAGGACTTTTCTGATATTCTCAAATGAGAAACCAGCTTTGTAGAGCGCCAAGATACGGCGCTCAAGCTCAGACTGCTGCTTTTCAGCACAAATATGGATGCCACCAATGGCGCCACTTGCAGATTTCGAGGTCAGAGCATCTACGTGCTCTACTAGGTTGCGCGGAGGGCGCTGCAACTCTGTCAACCTCTGTTGTACATTTATACGGGCTTCTGAGCCTGCAAACGGCTCATTGAATGAACTTCTTGGTCCTCGACCAGGATCGAAAACGAATGCTGAGCGCTGGCGCTCGGTAGAGGAAAGAGCCGGCCTCGGAGGACAAGCAGTAGACACAGACAGAGTAGTTTTGTCAGAACGATGTCCGACAAGATTGTTTTTGAGGTGGTAAAAGCCCATTTGGACTACGTGCTCGCTGACACCGGTGAAAACCAGTGTCGCGAAAAGCTCTGCAATAGCTTGCAAAGTTAAAAAAGTGTAAGAGCTCGGTACTCTTGATCTCACGGAACGTGATAACTTCGAACAATATGTATTGTGAAAGTTGGCACGTAGTGTACGGTTAAGAGTAAAAAGTAAAGTACCGTCAACAAATCGTCCAGTATTTGTACCTACGGCGTGTCCAATGATCCGGACACCAAAGGTGTTAAGTAAGCTATCATAGGGGGTGGGGTCCGTGGGTCCCAACCCTAACAATAAGACCATCGATGACTTTTGACCGGCCAGAGATACCACTGACTTTTTCATCGGCTCTATTGGGAGGGCTGCTCTTTGTACTCCAGACTTCACAGAGGAGTGTACCACTCCTTGTTTGCTCCTCCTCTGATTTTCTCTCCCAAACACTGGTAAAGGAGAGATGGAAGTTTGAAAATGACATGCTGGATCCAAACTTTAAGCTTTTTAAAGCGGTTTTTGGGGCGTTAAACGAAAGAGTTGCCCGCATACAATTCAAGAAAGTAACAGATAATCAGGCTAAATTCTTGACTCAAACTCAACCACAAGATGTTGAAGTTGACACAGAAATTGTTAATGTTTGAGTGCCCAGGAATACCTCTATCTTACGAGTCACAAAGATTATTCACAAGAATTTTACGCAAAGTACATCCTAAACTAGAGCGGAAATCTACTTTTGTGAATCTAGACCGCATACGATGTTCTGTCGAAGAAATTTCCAAGTATACCCATCAAACCAGATGATCTGGAAGCCAGTTAGATCTGTTACTCTGCAAGACTCAAGAATTTTTCTGGAAGTGCATTCACAGAGTGGGTGACTTTTGGCTCCATATTGACACTCTGGAGATACGAGGACAATGCCATTTTTGCAATGTCCCTCAAACACTGGAGCACATTGCCCTGGAATGTGATGCACCAGGTCAAAAATTAATTTGGAATCTCGCACATCAAGTTTGGTCAAAGAAATACTTACGATGGCCAACACTAACATGGGGACTGGTTTTAGGCTGTAACCTGGTGAAATTTAAATCGGACAAAGGGATTGTCCTCCCAGAGAAAGGAGGGCTGTTCGCTATCCTAGTTTCCACTTCTTGGCATCTTATATGGAACATCGGCCACCACCGATTAATTGACAATCCAGACAGGATACAAAATCTTTCGGTAATTCATAACCAATGGTTGAGCACAATTAATGCAACCTTACAGCTGTTTCCGAAAACCTTGAGACAAACTTTTTATTTTGCCAGCGCCGAAAATTTTGATGGCTGCTAAGGATTACCAGATCTGGCGTCGGATCAGCTATATTTAGACATCTGCCAGCGGCCAAAAATTCTGCGGTGTCCACGCAGAATGCAATCTCAATGTGCTCTGCCCGGAAAGTCCAGTTGCAAAAGAGCTGAGGGAAGGTGCATCGGCTGACACGAAGGGCGGCTAGGCAAAACTGAGCGGAGTGATAAATTCTGGTGCTTCGGCTGTCCTCGGTTAGGCTCGGCAACACCCAAACGGGCAATCCTTAGCAGCCATCAAAATTTTCGGCGCTGGCAAAATAAAAAGTTTGTCTCAAGGTTTTCGGAAACAGCTGTAACACGCGACAGACTCCTTACACATCAGCAAACCCTGAGGCTCTTGTAGTGCAGGTCCATATCTCTGTAGCACTACATAGCACTACACAGTGTATACTCAACCATGGAGGGCTACAGAGTACTACATGGCACTACAGGAAAAATCAGGTTTTGCTGATGCAGATAAAATCAAATTCGGACCACTCGCCTTCAATAAGCAATTGGTGTTAAACACCTGGAGCGGTCTACTTATGGATGAGGCCTCGTTGCCGGGCGACTGGACGCACGAGGGGTTTTAGTGGATATACGACCCATGATGGATAGAGTTGGAATAGGATGATTTTTTTTCTGGCCGGAGTCCCACACTGGTTTAAATATGTGCGTAACGACATTTCCTCCTGAGTAATTTTCCATTGGCAACTGGCTAACAACCAGTGACACAAGCGGATGTACTTGGAATGCTTCTGCAGACTGAGTTTCATTACACCAAACGCTCCAAAAAAAAAAAGAAAGAAAAAAAAGAAATGCATTGAGGTCAGCCCAAACGGGAATAGATGCTGATGTCAATCGACTCAGCACTGCCACGGTAGCAATTGGTATGGCGGATTTAGAGCGCACTAGATTGCTTCGTCGTCCTTACGCAGCCTCTACTCTTAGCCTTCTACCAGCCATGCCTCCCAATCGCCGTGGACAGGCTTTCGATGTTGCACTCGACAATGCGACCCCCGTTCTTGAGTTCGCCGGCGATGTTCTCAATTTGGTCCCCGTGCCAGGTCTCTCTCTCGTCGCTAAAGGACTGTCAGTACTGTTGGACGGGGTCAAGGCGAGTCGTCCACCTATATTCTTGTTCGCTTGCACGATGATTACACCTTCCTTAGAACGCTCGAGCGAATCATGGCGCACGCCGCGCGTTTATGGATGAAATAAAGGCGCTGGATGGGATCCTCGTGAAGATGGCCAAAGACACAAGCGCTGCAGTGAACGACGATGATGTCGGGCGTGCCAAAAAAGCGCTGGTGGATGGCGTCGCAAAATCTGAGGGTCTTCAGTCACGAGTCGAGGAATTGTCGAGGTACGCCCTGAATTTGCTCCGCATCATTAGAATAACCTAGCTTGAAATCATGTAGCACGATAGTGGACCTTCGCGAACGCATAAAGGATTTGAAGGGCGGACCCGGGTTCTTCGGGGCCTTTGAAGGCTTCGTGTACTCCTCACGTAACAAGGCGACGCTGTCCGAGATGAAGGATGACCTGGCTAGTGCGATCCGAATTTTCACAGTATGTGCACTATCCTGATATCCAGTTTTCCGTCTAATGCTCGTGCGTCGTGCTCTTCAGTTTCAAGGACAGATGTCGATTGAGCACATACTCAGCGACGTTGTACAGGAGGCGAGGAAAATCATTCAGGGGCAGAAGGACGCAGGTGAAAATATCGACTTAACTTTAGATTATTTGGAAACTCATTTCAGAGGCGACACCCCAACATTGCAGAGGAAAAACAGGTCCTTGACTCCATCCCACGAGCTGCAGCGGGGTATCGTAGCGTGGACGAGCTCAAGGGCGAATTTCTGGACGGGACCCGGCGAGAACTGTTCCAAGAGCTGGATCTGTGGTCGGTCGGCGATTCTTCTTGCTGTGATCAGAAGCGGTTCTACTTGCTCAGTGGGGGAGCTGGTTTGGGTAAATCATCAATTGCCCACCAGCTTTGCACGCGGCTCGACCTACCGAATGACAAGCCTGCCCTAGGCGCGTCATTCTTCTTCGTCCGCAACAGCGGAGACCTCGAGTCGACACGGCTTCTGTTCCCGAGCCTGGCGCACCAGCTCGCACTCTCGCAGGCCGGCCTTCGCCCTCATATCATCGGCGCTGCACGGGAGTACCTCAAGCGAGGTGATCGGCAGCAGATGAAGCACGCGTTCGAGGAACTGGTCCGACAGCCTCTCGCCGCTGCCTCCTTGGTGCCGCAGCAGCCGGTCGTGATCGTCATTGACGGGCTGGACGAGTGCAAGGAGCGAGAACAGGTCCCCCATCTGCTTGGATTTCTGCTCGAGCTAGTCCAGGCACTACCCTGGGTTCGGCTCTTCGTCACGTCGCGCCCAGAGCCGCATATTTTGTCGGTGATCACCTCCGCCGATGCATCCGCCGCCTTGCACCACCGGAGCCTGCAAGATACCCTGAACGCATGGAGCGGTGACGTGGAGCATTATCTCGAGGAGACTTTGTCCAAAATGCACCCATACGGTGAATTCGTTCGGGATCAACCTCGCTTCCTCGAACTTCTCACTCGCCGTGCAGGTGGCGTTTTTATTTTTGCTCGCCTGGCTGTGAGGTTTTTGGACACATACCGTGATCACCCGAACCCCCAGGAGCAATTTGAACTTCTTCTCTTGTCCGGTGGTGAAGGGCTTTCACCCCTCGATGATCTCTACCTGCAGATTTTACGATCGGCTTTTCCTCCGAACGCTTTCCGTGCTTCCCATCTTCTATCATTTCTGACTATCATTGCACTCCAACGACATCCTTTGACACCCCAAGTTATGGCGCTATTTGAGTCTGAACTGTCAACAAATGAGATCATCTGGATGTCAGACCGGCTCCGTTCAGCACTGTTGGTGGACAACGAAGGCTGCGTGGTCCCTCTACATGCTACCTTCAGGGAGTTTCTTCTTGACCCGAAGCGCTGCATCGACCCCCTATACCACATAAACAAGTCCAAAGGACAGGCACAATTGGCTTCCGCATGTATGGCGGCTTTTACGTTCGAGAACATGTCGGTCTACCTTGCTGGCAACACAGATGCTCCCGTATGGCACTATATCTACCATCTCACTGGATGCTGGAATTTTTATTTGGCTGGGGCAGAGTTCAACAAGCAGTTGAAGCAGCAGTTCATGCGTTTCCTTGGTTCTCAAATACCCGTCCACATGAGGGATGATATTCTTCGCCGCGCAGAGAGCATCATCTACGAGAACATAGTGCAATGGTTCGAGGTCAGTGAGCAGTTCTGCCAATGATGCACATTTACGTTGATTCTTTGGGTAGGGTTCCCGGGACTCGGATGCAACACACCTTATTTCCGAATGGGTCAAATCTGCTGCCTACAGCAAGTTATGGTGGACAAGAGCCCTCAAATCTCCGAATCTCAGGACAGATGTGGGAGTTGTGTCACCGGACATCAACGTGGCCGACATAGCTTCGAGGACGGAGCATAAGTTTAATCGCTATGATGAGGCCCTCGGCACCATCAGTACCACCGACATAGCACGGTACCAAGCGGCACACGAGGAGCTTTTGGAGCAGATTCGGGGCGCACGCTTGCAGGAGGTCTGGTTTGATCCTAAACGTGCAGCAGCCTGGCCAAGCGATATACCGGATTTGTAGCGACATTTATTCGTACATGCAGATGATGATGATCTGCGGGTGCCCTTTGCCGGTCAACCATGCAAAAGGTACCAATGAAATATCGAAGAAATGCACTTGATTGGTGTTGCAGCGTATGAATGCGTGGTCACTGGGCAAGATGGACACGACATGTTGACTGGTTGGAGCACTGGTACCTTTGCGGAAGCGGGTTCAGACACTCATAAGACACTTCATGGAATAAAGAATTGTAATTCGTACCTTGGTTTGTCGACCTCCTAGCCCATGGTAAATATTGGGCTGGATGAGAACTCGCTAACGGCTAGGAGGCCCTGGCGGGCTGAGTGAAGACAGGTGGGGTCTTTATTGGGATTCTGGGAAAACTGGCATTCTGGGGAACCTGTGATGAGGAGATACTGTGAGGCGGTCGTTTCGGGCGGATGTAGAACGTGGAAGTACTCCAAGGACCAAGTAACGCGGAATGGTCCGTGTGGCAGAAGAACCGACCTGGAATGATGAAATAGCGGGATGTTGCATGAGTGGCATTGCATAGACAGCCTGAGGAAGGGAACTGCACCAGGTTGGTTTGAAGGGACCAGCTGATGGATGAGCATCGAATTTCTCAAACCGCTAATTATTGAAGAGGCCGCGGAGTTGGTAGAAGGACAGGTCCATGGACGCACCTCTCGACAATTGACCAAACCTAGTGTCTGCGGGCGGATCCGGTTACAGCAAATCCTACTGCCCGCTGCCGAAATTGTATAGGCCAAATCATTCTGGCCTGTCTACCCATATTTCCGGCCCAGAATCCCCTCCCCCAACGCCTAATATTCCCACAATCGCCACGCCCGCCCAAAAACATCCCCGGGGCTTTGAAAGTGCGCTGGGGATTTTTCACCGGCTCAAAACGCTACGTGCTCCCGTCAAAATAAAACCATTTTCTCTTCCTGTGTCTTACATTTTGAAGGCATGCCTGTGTATGCCTGTGTGTGGGTCAATGATTTTGGACAGACTCAAGTTCACAAAATCAAAATTCAGGGTGATGCAGGGTGAAAAGCCGAAACGGGGGTGATATTCCCACAAATTGCATACAATTGTGCCCCGGGCCATTCCCTTTTGTATTTTTGCCAAACTTTTAACCACGTTGGAATCGTCTCATCCGGCGCTCTATGTTCATATACAAATCATATTTTTAGGGGAAGAACTCACTTATTTTCCTCTTTGGTCATCCACGTTGCGAGAACACGCTTTGACCGGCCGCGTCTCTTTGCTAAGCCTTTTTGGGCGGCCTGGAACTGATGATGTCATTGCGTTTTAAAAAAACAAGTCTCAACCTTGACAACCCCCCTCATGACTATAGCCGCTGCTCCGCTCTGAGCACTTCCTGGCTAGCCCCGCCCTCCCCTGTCCGCGTTTTCCCGTGCACCAGCGCAATCGTCAAGCACTTCCGGCCCCACCCGCCCCGTCCCTTCAACGTTTCTGGCCCCGCCCACCCCACGGCTATCCTCGACCGTGTGCCTTGCTGCCGGGGAATCCCCGCTCCGCGTTTCTCCGTCCCGTACCGACAGGTACCGACTACCGACGTCGAATCGTTGACCGCGACGCGTTTGTTTGCCCGCGCGTCATCGACGCCGTCAGCTCCGCTTAACTCCGCTCTTTGACTGCTTGCCTATCCCCAATTCATCAACGACAGTGTCCAAGCCAACGTCCCCGCCCTACTCATTTTCTTAACCCACACCACGCGTACCTTCCCGCCTTTCTACTGCCTCCCTCGGCATTCCTTTCTCCTGCGCCGTACTGCGCCTCGTGCCTTTTTGGGCGCCGCGCGCGTTTCCACCTGGCGGAACGACTTGCGCGAACGTATCCCTTCGTAACTACCTCAACCGAAGAGAATTTCAAAAGCTGCGCCACGCAAAGCCCAGACTGCGTGAATCGCCGGATATCCACAGGTACGTCTCCTTCTCTTTCTTCCTCCCCCGACTTTGCTGACATTTCTCCTTTGTAGGTTCTACGTACCTGGATATGCCGAGCGCGCGGGTGGCCCCTTTTCGCAGTAGAAGGCGACGATGAGGCTAATCTGCAGGGAATAATGTACGCACGTTCCTCCAACTTCATACCCATTCCATCCCCTCCCATCCATCTTTTTTTCACCCTTTCTTTCTTCTCCTTCCTTCTACCCTTTTTTCTCATGCATATGTACTGACGATTTTTATCCATCCAGTGCTCCTTTTTTGTTTGCTCTCCCAACAGAGGACTTCTCTTCGTGCGACGAGTACGATGATCCGCCGCCGCCCAACGATGATCTGTCCTCCACGCCCACGCTGCTGCCCGCCCGCCGCGTACGCCGAGACGTAATTTTACGCCGTACTACACTCGCTAAGTCGACGCCTTTGCAGCTTTCCTCATGAGGGATATCACTGCGCCGCAGCCTATACGACGGCCGCGCACCGTCGTCGATGCCTCGCACCAGGTCTCCTCGTCGTCTTCTCCGTCGACGGCACACTTCTCCCACCGACTCGATGCTGTGCCCACGCCCACGCCTGCGTCCGCTAATCCCAGCACCATCCTCACCGCGGTCCCCGTGTGCAGTACGAGTTGCACCTACTCCCCCCTCGTTCTTCCTCGCCGTCTCCCTCTTCTCCCCTCACGATTCTCGCGTCTACACCCGGAGCAATGACCATGAGCCCACCCTAGGTCTGCAGTACCACCCCGTCGTCGCGCTCCCTCGAGCAGGGAGATCCTGCTTGCGTCCAAGTCGCCGTACACCGCGCTCGTCCTCGCACCGTCTGCCGCGCCTGACGTCCACCAACGCCTCGTGTGGGCGATTTCCCCGCTGCACCGGGGCTGGAGCAGTCGGTAAGCCGCGCACCACTCATCCGGAATCTCTTCTATACTTCGTCGATTCATCGTCTACGGCTTCGTCTCACCTACGTCCGTCTCGTATTATCTACCATGTGTTATCTTTCATAGCCTGATGGCTTTTGGTAGATTTCTTCATGTATTTGCAATGAATATACTTGTATTCGCGAGAGAAACAATGAAATGAATCGAGCCTCCAGCGAATGCAAGCTAAGTCGCTGGCCGATAAACCCGACGCGTCAGCGCAAGTTTCGCATGCATCTTGCGGCGCCGCATTTTCAATCTCAACTCATGGTAGCGTAAACTAGTCTCCTCTCGCAAATAACAACTCCCCTTTCCTAACTCTTTTCTCTCACACCAAGCATGTTCCCGGCGTACTTGGGTCAGCAAACAAGCACGGTACCACGGTTAGTAACCTCTAAATTGTAGATTCCACTTCCTCAAGCTCTTTCGGGTCGAGGACGAGCTGTCCTTCACAGTTTTTTCTTCTCTTTCAGCGACGGCCTTCAACAACGTTGCCACGGCCCTTTACGACAAGCTGCAGGAGGGAAAAGTCCACTTCATTTCTCGCGCCCGGGTCAACATTGCCAAAAAGCAGTTTCGGCATCTGAGCAACAAATATGAACTCGGATTCGAAAAAAATACCGAAATTGAGGAGGTATGTCCAAGTTCCTGAAACCTCTCTTTGAACCTAAACTATTCTCACAGTACCTCGATACGACAAACGTACCTGTGATCAAATATGATTCCGTCGCGCTGGCAGAGCTAGAGAAACAAGCCAAAGACTTTACTTATTTCCCTAATGTGTTCTTGCTGTAATGAACCGTGCATTTATTTTCGTTATCAAACACACGCCGCAACACTGTTTTCTCTCACCAGTGGACCAAGTGATCTTCGTGTCAGCGTGGGGATGCTCCACGACCGTTCCTCGAACAACACTAGTTTCTCCCGCCATTGTTTAGCTAGCATTAATTAAATCGGGGTGCTCTATCACTGCATGTTATTTTGAGTTACTTGCATGGACAGAACAGCTGGAACGGCGAGGATTGGGCGTGGGGCCACGATCAAGGCAGATGTCCTCGCCTCAAGACCATTTTTTTTTCAGTTGCAAGATAAATTACCATACTCCGCAGATTGAAGGGCCTATGATGCGACGAAGCAGCAGGGATGCCCCCATACCCCGCTGCACTTGGAAGTTGATGTCGTCAAGATGAAACTTGCCAGCGCTTCTGGAGATGTCTACGGACTCGGAGGAACCTTCCAAGTGAGTGTTGTACTTGGTAACCTCGGTGTAGGAAAGGCAATAATTATAGAGTTGCTGCATCTAGTGGTCGCCGAGTTCTTTCGGTTCGAGCGTCACCTTTAGGCTTGCGTTGTAGCGTTGAGGAGCTAGATAGAACTTCAACACAAACAAGGTATGTATCGTAATATATGACTTTCATATCTTGAAGAAAAAAAGCCATGCCTTTCTGCCCGTGAGAAGTCCTGCCATAAGGACTTTGAAAATTGGGGGCCCTGGTATGGTACCAACACAAGAGAGAATTGAAGGGAAAGTCCAACTTGAAGCAGGGCCGAAGTAGTAGCCGCAATTTGACGCAACAAGCTAAACGAGCTGTAACCAAGCTGTAACAGAGTTGGGGTTCCCTGCAGGTTCAGTCGTAGACAGAGAGTCTCAGAGAGGGAGAGATTGGGACCGGAGTGGAAGGAGGACAGGTGCCCACTATCTTTAGTAGTGGGCCCTAAAGCGCCCTAATCTGGCAGAAGCCCCGCCAAATTTCGAACGGTTTCTAACAAAACCAAACTTCCAAAAAGTCCGTGGGGGTTCGAGCCCCGCATTGCGCACTTCTTTTTTTCCCTCACTTCTCATTTCCAAACAAAGATCGTTTGGCAGAGGTTCAATATGAGATTAAAGCAGAGTTATTACATTCTTTTTTGGGGAAAAAAATATTCAAATCCAAGGTCATGTTCGCAGGTTCAAAGAGGTTCGGTTCTCAGCTCGGAGGGACGAGGTTTAGGCACTTTGGGCTGCCTTCCCATTGCCAAAATAAATGAAAGTATGGATCTGAGAAATGCTGGTCCTACTTGATTTTAGACCTACAGCACAGTCTGAGTGAAACTTACAATTGATTTGGAATTAATTGCAACATTCAGAGTACAATGTGCATACTGGCTCTCACCGCTTTCAGTCCAACTCTGGGTGCTCAATAAGCCGAATTGGAATGCAAATTTATGAGCGAACCTGCGGGCAGATACGGTTTCCAATTGTGGCCGGACTTGGATTGCCACATATTCGAAGCAGTTGCATCGGGTCCAAAAGGAGATTCTACCGCTGGATTGTTTCGGAAAATATGGGATTCGAACATGTTCTGTAAAGGTTCTTAACACTTAGAGGGGACCTCGTGAACCTGCACCAATCAAGTATATTGATAATGCGGGTCGCGAGTTATAGTGGTAAATGTTAAGAGTAAAGTTGTCTACATCTCAAGGGGGTTCGGGCCGGACAAGCTGAGACCTAGGGCAGGGAGGTCGGCCGTCAGGCCGGGAAAAAAAAAATAATGGGCTTTTATAAATATGCTCGGACGAGATCCCAGAGCCTTCTGGTGTTGAAATCTGACCATGTTTGAGATGTCTGAAGTCAAGGTGGGCGTACTATTGGTCCATAATCCCATTGTTCCCCTTGGGAAGCAGTCCATTCAGTGGTATTGACCCAGGTTCGATATATGTGAGGGGAAAATATTATATAGGTTTAGATTCAGTGAAATGAAGCATGTATGCATTTACTGAAGTACAATGCCACCACTATCAACTCTGAGCTTCCCACCTGGCAGTTCGAGGTTGGGGATGAGCAACAAAAATTATTCTGTGGTGGCTATTAATGGTAATGGGGGAGTTGCGGGGTTTGGCATGATCTATGGCTGTTCAACGTTATTTCCTGCTTTTTTTCAACCACTGGCGGCATTTTCCGGAAGGTCGCACGTGAGAAATTGCCTTATTTGGACGTCACGTGGTAGGGAGGGTCAGAGGGAAGGGTCTGTTTGAAATGATGGTAAGAGGCCGGCAAGCGGCGGGTCACAAATAGAGTTCAAACGGCTAATGCAGTAACTATCAGCACTGGCATATCGGGACAACAATTTCGTGGACCACTGGACCAGGAAAAGTCAGTTATGGTGAGTTGGAAGAATTTTTTCCAGATTCATAAGTGCGGATTGAACGCGATTTAATGTTCGCTTGGTCGACGCTTGTGCGCCGACCAGCTCCATTGAGCACAGTCGCGGTTGGCGGCCATAAGCAAATTGAACAATATTGATTTCGACGAACGAGCGCTGGGAGCGGACCACGTCAGCACCAATGACTAAAAAAAGTCACGTTTTTCGCGACATTTTTGCTACCCTAAGCACATGAAGGTAAGAGGCCGGCAAGCGGCGGGTCACAAATAGACGAAGAATTAGTGGGTAGTACAATTTAGAAGGAAGACGTTTACAGGAGAGTAGAGCAAGTATTCACTAAGAACTAATTTTCGGGTGCTTTACCTTTTCCCTTTGGACCGTCGTCTGGGTTGATTTTTTCTCCTACTTGAATACTTTTGAAGCCCGTCGTCTGGCCAGGGTTGACACGCTTGGGATCGGTACCTTCAGGCTCTTTGCTTGCCTTACGCTCTTTAAAGATTAGAATTAAGAAGCAACTGCACACTACCCGAAACCGATCAATGAGTCAGTGTATATGATCAAATCTGGTCACGTTTGTTGTTTTGTGGCGACATTTTTGCTACCCTAAGCACAAAAGAACTAAAGTTCTATTTGTGAAAAAGAACTAAAGTTCTATTTGTGAAAAATACGGCCCCAGGTATTTTTTTTCTCTTTCCGTACCCCCTTGCTACATCTATTTGTAGACTGCTCTTTTATACGGCCAATAGCCGCTTAGATATAACATGTAATTACAACGGCAAATAGGCCGCAAGATGGTTGGTAATCAACCCCTAAACGGGGCGGAGCTTAACATGTTCGAACCCTGTGTTCGATTCAGATAGCCTTCCGAAACTGGTGTCTGTATTCCATGGGGTTCGTGTTCGGCTCCAAACCAACCGCTGACACCAGAACTTATCTGTCAGCAATCTGAATCCAGAGAATTCCCAGACTATCTTCGGTCAAATATCAAGTTAAACACTCGGAATTTCAACCAAGCTATCAACTTCACGCAACAAGGCAACCCAGACCGCACTGTGCGACATTCTTCCCTATCTAATAGTGGGTGACTTCCCGTAACGTAAAACTATTCGAAAATAATCTGCCGAGATGCCGAAGCCCATATCCTGAGCTCGTTGCGCCTGGATCTGACCTCCATAGACTATGGAAGGATACTATAAAGGCCTGGGAGAAAAGACGAGGCTCAGAATGCTTGAATTGCCTAGCCGATCCTCTAGTTTATACCCCTCCGGTATCTTTTCAGATATTTACGGGAAGTCACCCAATGAACATTTTGCTCTCAAATCAAATCACCTCAAAATTTCTTATTCATGCCGTGAGAGATACTATTTCTATTCAATTTTCGAGGTTAAAACATCTACAATAATCCCTAATCAGCTCAGTGCTTGACCCAACACTAGAAAAATGTATCACTACTTTCAAAGTATCTGTTGATTACATCTGTGACTTCGCGAGCATACACTCGGAGGTCACTCCTCCACCTTCACATGTGGGTTGCTTAATCCACCTGGTAGGAAATAGAGCTTCTTGGTGTACCCGACGTAGCTTTCGATCTCAGATTGATTCAGCAATGTTGTGATGGTTCGATTTTACGGGAGGCTTCCAGTGGCAGCACCGCTCTCCCTAATTTGTAAACACTGAGAGCACCGTAAATTAGTACAGTACCAGAGCAGCACCGGAGGGATAAAGTGGCAATCTCATATGGTCCAAAAATCCTCAAGTTCTCCGCCCGCAGATGTGGAATACGACAACGTCAAATATATTTCTCACCTGGGGAAGCACAAGAAAAGATGAGGATAGTGGGATTTGCCGCGAAGCGCGCTACCACGAGTTATTATTCTGGCCAAGAAATGAACACCTCTTGTGTGAGACAGCAATGGGTATCCATTTTGGGATGATGACATCACTGGGCGCTTACTGGCGTTTGTGGGTGCAGTAAAAGTGTTGGCGTGGGAAACACCCCGGTTTTGAACCACGCGGTGTCTTGTGCAGAGCACCACGTCTGACGAGAAAGGTACATTAATTAAATCCACCAAGCACCACGAATTGCACCGCCTGACGTCAAAAATCCACCAAAGCGTCATGTCGCCACATTACGGCCCGCGCAGGCGCGCCGCATATAAAGGATACGGAGTCGAGACTCGATTTATATTCCCGAATTACCCCCCAACTCCTACTTTATTACACATATGTCCGACATGCAAGACGACGTACCTGCTCCCCCGAGGCAAGCATCTCCACTAAATTTCGACGGCCATGCCTCCAACGCAGGCTCCAACAGAGCTGACGAGCGTTCCGACGAGGAGAAGGAGACCGACCGCAAGCTCGCTGAGCGTCTCTCCACCATCATCGAGAATGCCAACTCGAAGTGCACTCCCCTGTGCAAGATGATTCGCAAAGTGCGTGGAGCCTCCGCTCTCTCTATTCGTCTAACTGACGGGTTTTTCTTGTCAGCACATCGAGAACATGGAAGCACGCAAGGAGGAAGATCGCGACGAGGACGAGCTCATCAAGAACGTCAAGCCGTTGCTCGAACAAGCCGAGAAGATTTTGAACGAAACCAACGGTGCCGTTCACGGGGCTGATCCCGACAATCGCTTGAGTAACAAGGCGACGCGTAATATGCGAGACCACAAGGCTACGCCGGACGAACAACGCCTCGCAGAAGCCTTGAAAGTCGTACGCATCGCCTCGTATTATTCCTGCTCGAAATCAGTGCTGATGATTTTCTTTTTCCGTAGATGGTCGAGGAAGTCGGCGGTACCATTGAATGGGCCAAAGACAAGCTCGAAGCGTTTCCCAAGGCGAAGAGAGATCTCGGCCCTCTCCTTGAGGCCGTCAGCCGTGCGTGTCCAGATTATTGACCTAGCGCATGTAGTTAACTCACCTTCTGGTTGACAGAACCTTTGACCCAAATCGTCGGGGGTGTTATGCTGTTGCTTGCCGGCGTCCTCAATCTCGTTGGTCGCCTTCTCAGCGGCCTGGGTCTCGACAGTCTTCTCAAGGGCATCGTCGCTGCGACTGGCCTCGACAAGATCTACCGCGGGCTTGGACTCGAGAAATGGTTGAAAGGTTGAAGTTAACGAGCGTAGTAATCATTATATACGTATATTGTGAACTAAACGGACGCACAAATAACTACATGTACATTATGATCCATGAACTCGCGTTCACTGAAAATTTCTTCAAGTTCGAGCAGTTTCCACTTCTATGACAGCACTGAGGATTCTCTTCGGCTCGCCCGACGCCTCCGGGTGCCTCAACTTCGCCACTTTTTTATGCCTTCCTCCCACTATGCTAGACGCGTTATCGTGAGCGTCTCCGTAGATGATACCATCCCCTCCTTGTTGCCGCACATAACAACCTCAAAACTCGAGTACCGTGCCTGCGTGGACACTCGCATGGCTCTCCCACAACTTCATGAGCCGAAACCTTTCCTGGTGCTTTATCATCCTACGACCACTGATACGCCTACTCTGAGTCTCAGACCCGCAAACCCACACCTCTTTATCGGCCTTTTTCCTCCCTTCCTCTTTCCCCCTCTTTTGAGACCAAAGCTTGACCAGAGCAGTTGTTTATAGTAGCAGTCACAGGACCGCGCCTATAACTAAGACACCGTGGTATTTCCTGCTCTCTTCGCATGCAGACGTGGTAATCGCACGTCTCCCTTATCAGCCAGCCTGTGTCGTCATGCTGATGGGAACATCCCTTGCACGAGCGAGCCTTGCGTCCCATCCAAGTCGTCGAAGCTGCTTTTGATTCGATTTCAGCCACTCTTGTACGCAATTCAATACAGAGTTCTAACATCTTTGGGGGATTCGGAAGTGAGCAAGGATATATATTATAATCAGGGCTGCGGGCACCCTTAGACTGCAAAATGTCGCGCAACAGTACCTTGGGAGAGTGCAGTGGGACCTTCGTGCCAAGAAGCATACACTAAATTTCAACTGCTCACAAAATGATTACTACCCTCTGGAACGTTGTCTGCGACGGCGTTCTTGTACACCAAGGACGAGATCAACGCTCATAACGAGAAGAGAGCATATTCAGATGCAGAATACCGGGAGGAGCTCAGAGAATTGGAAGTGGATGACGGGTTCATTCTCAGCAATGAATCGCCGATAATCCTACGCCTTTCCGAGAATTTATGTTTGATTGTGACCTGCCAGTTGAATAAGAGTATAATTATGATAGTAATGTCCTGTATGAAGCCTCCAACACAGCAAGTTACGGTCCCGCGCGGTCACGACGTTACGAGGTGTTTCAGGTGAAGTTTCGCACTTGGTGGCTGGCCAGAGAATGCGGAGACGACACGGTCCTGGCGGAGACGGAGACGGAGAGGTGAACTGTGGGAACTTCGAATAGCTGTGCTGTGGGAACACTGCAGGAATGGGGTAGGTATATAGGTAGGTAGGTAGGTAGGGGAATACACCCGAACTCCAACTCTGTTGACACCCCGATTTGAAGTGAGTGCTCCGAAATATGAGTTTGCGTGCTTGGTCCGCATCACCACTCTGTCCCACAATACAATCACGGAGAAACTATCCCAAAGGATTGCTCAGTATCGCTCCTCCTACTCCAACAAATGTACGCCTTGTTCATATTCAGCAACACTACCGCTCCACATTCTCGAGTAGACACTCTGAGATGATTTTTTTTTTCATTGGTGTGGCAGTGGCAGTGTCGATTTGTTGACGCGTTGTAGACGCGACGCCGGAATCAAAAATCGCGTAAAAACACCGTTTTTTTTCCCACAGGATTAATATTTCTCGGTCTCTCAGTCTCAGCCGTGCCCTGTGTGCGAGCAGTCTATATCGCCTTTAGGAAGCATTCGGTCCTACTTCTCAGCTTCGGGTGCCCGGTGCGCAGGAACATGGGAGCGACTACTGCATTATTCCCGTGTAATTCTACCTTCCTACCTGCCCCGGCAGTTTCAATGTTGGCTCCTTGTTCATATGGGAGAAAGAAACATCGAGAACTCGCGCAGCTGAGGTACTTTTATATCCATTTTGTGACTAGTGGCGCAGGTCTAATGTAGTGCGATTTACAGCCCCTGTACACTCATTCCCAGACCCTCGCTTTCGAGCTTTTCCCTAATAGGATCACAGATCTCTTTCGAATACGGAGCATGGACCCCGGGGTGCAGAGTACACCGTCCAAGACCAACTGCGTCGCAATGCCGCAGGGTAGGCCGACTGTGCGGGCCATCGCGGAGTGGCCGTTGGGTGTACCGTACGCTTCGAGAGTCGTGGTGATTGTCTCCTATAGTATGTGGAAAAGTCCCGTTGGATCGAGAAAATGGATAGAAGAAAGAAGAAACGGCATGGACGCACCTCCCGGCCGTCCCTCCATTCGACCACGAACGTTTGCTGCAATATCACGAGGTCGCGCTCGCCTGGTTCGTACTTCATGAGCACCTCGAGCCGGGCACAGAGCGTATCGAGCAGGGTGCCGCTGCGCACGGCGACTTTCTCGGCGGAGAACAGGCCCATCCACCGCATTCCGCCGATGATGCGCGTGCTCTCGGATTCCGACGGGAAGGCGCACACTTGCTTGATCTGCGCGATGAGCGCGCTGGAGCGGTGTCAGAACGGATAGATTAGGATTATATCCCATGATGATAACGCACCTCTCGTCGCTCCCGCTGGCGCCGCAGGCCCTCCGCGTTGCCTCCTTCCACTCCATCCCGTCCACCAACCACTCCTTCACATCGCTCGAGAGCCAGCCCAGCTTTATTAGCGCTGCCATGAACTCGGTGAACCCCGTATAGCGCAGCGTGCACCGCATCACCGTCTTCGCCTCGGGGATGTTGTAGAACTGCCGGAACGGCACCGAGTTGCGGTTGGGGAACGCCGCAAAGGTGAAATTCGGCGGGATGGAGTGCGGCGTCGCGCTCGCCATCAGCTCGGGGCCCGCGATGTGCGCGACGGCGCCGGCGGCGAGGAAGGACGCGGGGTTGAGCAGCGCGAGGAGCCCCCCGCGCGGGGACCAAGAGAACTTGTAGCCCAGGGGGTTATTTGCGCATTCGGGCGCGGGGAGCGCGCCGCAGTGCAGCAGGAATTGCTTGACCTGATCTCGGCATCAGCATTTCAACACCCATATGCATGGGATTCACAGCGCGCGGAGCGACGGACCTTGCCACCCCTTGCGTGCACCTCGTCGATGATCTTGACGGCGTACAGATGGTCGATCCCGGGGTCGAGCCCCGCTTCGTTCAGGACGACGATGCCCGCTGCGCGGGCCGCGCCGTCCAGCGCGCGCATCGCGGGCGAGATGTAGGACGTTGTGACGACGTGCGTGGTGCTTTTGATGGCGGCGCGCACGACGGCAGCGTGGTACGTGTATGGCACGAGCGAGATGACTAGGTCGTGCGCGGCCACGGCCGCCTCCAGCGCGGGGATGTCCGACACGTCGAGCGCCAGGGCGGTGCATCGCGCCAGCCCGGCACAAAATGCAGAGGCGGCCGCGAGGGTCCGGCACGCTAGGGATTGCTGTGTCAGTCCGAGTCTGGGGTGGAGTGCAACGCCACGGTGGAGGGCACGGACCGACTGTGAGGACGTTGGCGGGGTTGCGCACGAGATACTCTGCACATGGCCCTGCGACGAACCCGCTGCCGAGTAAGAGGATCTTCTTCGTCATTTTCTTTGCTGGTTGGGCGTTCGCTGAGTTGGCGCCTTCGAATTGGGAGTCGTATTTGAACGCGTTTTGCTAAAATGACTCACTCAAGGTCACGTGCGACCTTTGGGTTGAACTGATTACGGGTCTTAAATTTTTTATTTTTAAACTCATTTATTTAGTCACGTTTTGCGAGCCAGCGAGGTCGAAAATCGTCGATGATGTCAATGTAATGTGTTGGAATTGTTTACTTTTATGTTATGGTAATTATACTGTCTCCATTCGGGCAATGTGTACTTTGTCTTTCGTCATGTCTTTCCCTTTCCGGTCTTTTGTTGTTCTCTTGTTCTGCACGTAGTTGGCTGTCTGGTCTGTTGCTGACTTGAATATGTACTCCTACTAGTAATCCACATTATGTATTGCTCAATTCCAATCTGCAGCCAAGAATATAATGCTGCGGCCACCTACTCGTGTTTTCGTGGTTTTGCGTAGTTTCTCTGGCCTTGGCCTCCAGCCACAAAGTTGGGTCAAAAAACCGAGATTGTAGAACATTTCGTATGAGTTTCTTTCGGGGTGGGGTCGACGTTGCGCTACACACCCTCGTGTCGTAATAGGACCTGTGATTATCCCTTTGGAGGCCAGGTCCCAAAAATCTAGAATCCCGCAATTTTTGGCCGACACATTTGGACGAAATTTCGGTGATTTTTGGCCGACACGGACCTAGCCGGGGCTGCCAAAACGGGTAATTTTAGGTTCCCATGACCCCAAAATGGCAAATTTTTCTCCCCTGCCCTATTTTTGCAGCATTGGCAACCAATCTGAGTAACTGGGGTGTTTTTTTGCACCAAAAGAGCCCAATTAAATGTGTCTTTGCTCTCAAAATTCCGACTCGACCGACCTGAATCTCTGGCTTTTTGGCCGAACCGGACCTAGGATTTTGGGTGCTGGAAGCCAATTTTTGGCCGACCAGAACCTGGCTTTCCGACCCAAAATGTCAAATTTTTGGCCGGCGCCGGCCCTGACCTCCAAAGGGATAATCACAGGTCCTGTCGTAATTCGCATCTTTATTCGGTGATCTGATCTCGCATCAATTCTCGCAGAAGCTTCCGAGTCGTGCGAGGACCTGTGATTATCCCTTTGGAGGTCAGGGCCGGCGCCGGCCAAAAATTTGACATTTTGGGTCGGAAAGCCAGGTTCTGGTCGGCCAAAAATTGGCTTCCAGCACCCAAAATCCTAGGTCCGGTTCGGCCAAAAAGCCAGAGATTCAGGTCGGTCGAGTCGGAATTTTGAGAGCAAAGACACATTTAATTGGGCTCTTTTGGTGCAAAAAAACACCCCAGTTACTCAGATTGGTTGCCAATGCTGCAAAAATAGGGCAGGGGAGAAAAATTTGCCATTTTGGGGTCATGGGAACCTAAAATTACCCGTTTTGGCAGCCCCGGCTAGGTCCGTGTCGGCCAAAAATCACCGAAATTTCGTCCAAATGTGTCGGCCAAAAATTGCGGGATTCTAGATTTTTGGGACCTGGCCTCCAAAGGGATAATCACAGGTCCTGTCGTGCGCAATCAGTCATCAGATCTTACCCCGTTTGGAAACGCCACCCCCTGTCCGTCGTCCTTCAATTCCTGACCAGTCCAAAGCATAGAAGGTCTTATATGACAACTTGGGGACACACCAGCACCTAAAGAAACATGAGAAACGTGTGCATATGTTCAGAAACTTGTGGAGCATTGGGAAAACATAAGTAAAGGCACGAAAAATGGTTTTGACAACACCTCTCCAAAGGCCAGGAAGGCGCAGTGGAAAATTTTGCAAAATCAGCCAGGGGCGTCTTCGTTCCATGGAGATATCTTACATTGATGTCGAGGAGGTGGAACAGCATATAACACGGAAAATCCAAACGAGTGCATGCACCTTGACAATGAAAATGGAAATGGTTTAAAAACGGATTCGCTCCTGGAGACACATGGTGATCACGATGAAATTCGCAGCAGGGCAAAAAAAATTGAAACTCACTGTGCGCTTCAAATTGGGTTCACACATCCATGTTGGAAAAGAAAGTTCAAAAAAAAAAACTCTACAAACTAAACTCTACAAACTACATGTCAAATTCGTACTTCGGAGTGCATTTTGGCTTGAGATATGTCTAGTTTTGTGCGCACTTGCTGTGTGCTTTGCGTGTGTAAACGCTAGCGCCACCTGTCATTTATGGTTTCTGGGATGATCGGAGCTCTACCAATCCACTACAGACTCGTGCTGTCGCGAACTGACTTGTCGCGAACTGATCGCGAACTGACGTTCGGACTTGCGGGCCGGGCCGGCGCTTCACGGGCGCTTAAAATATAATCGAGCAATAGCGCAAGGGCTAGGCCTAGGAAAAATCCAGGAATATCCCGGAGAGCCTCCATAGGATGTATCGTCATGAATTAAAAACAATTACACCGGCAACTCCAGTCATTAACAATATATAGCCATTGGTCAAACTTGTGTGACCTGTTTATTGCGGTTAACAACATTCAACTACCCCACCTTTCGAGCTCATTCAGTCAACGATCATCTTAGAAGGTTAAATACCCCAGATCTTTCGATTGTATAAGGTCCATATGACCTTGATGTTCACTCTAGGCACTACTAGTGTGATATCTGAGCCTTCCATGCCCCGAAAACCATCAAAAGAGGTGTTCCTGAGTGAAAAAATAAACCTTTTCTGATCATCCCAAAATTTGTATGGGTGTGTAGGCATGATAATGGCGTCTATAAATCTGAATTTACAAGCCATAAATGCGTCCCATTGCAACGAAATAGGCCTGGTTATCAGACCCCAGAGAGGCCTGAATCATCATACAAGACTTTGCTCGACCCCCAATTCAGTTTTTTAGTGTTCCTGTGAAGAGAATACATTCTTATTCGAAGAAGATGGAATGGTAATCATTATTTCTGCTGCAGGCAGCAATTGAGTAGAATCTCGACCAGAAAAGATGGTCAAGTTCTAATTTCTCTACCTAAAAATACTTGTGTACACAAGTCTTGCTATCTGGAAGATTTATGCAGAGATTGCTTCCCCATGCGTCCGCAATTCGCAAAATCGTCGACTTTTCAGGGGGATCATTCCAAATTGGGTACGTCGATCTCGTCAATCAGTGGCTGTACTGCTCATCCCAGGAGGCTCTTCAAGCCTGATCCTCAGACATAGCACGCCGCTCACACTGCAATATTCGAGCTCGACCCTTACCTGTCCCATTCCTACTGCATAGTGCAGAAGTCGTGAGCTCGAGCTGCAACCGAGCCGAAATGGATCCAGCAAAAAATTGAATGAAAAGGGTGTGTTATGTCTCTGTTTGAGGGTATCTCGCTTCATTACCCAGTAAACTGTATCATACATATGCACTGCATATCCTACAATATTCTTGCGATTTTTGAAGCAAATTTCGGCATTGTCATTGTCATTGTCGCCAACGACGTCGGGGACATCTGATCGTCATTGATCGCGGTGTCAAGATGTTTGGATCGCTAACCGTCCCATCCATCAAATGGATCCACGACAGCACTCTTAGGGCTGTACGCCGTCCCGTCGACGGGCACGGCCGTTGTTATGACGGGACCTGAACGGGAACGGTCCGTCACGCGACGGCCGTCATTTCGCCAGTTTAAACTTGCAAGTGAGTTCATAAGATGTGCCCTAAATCATGTATTGGGCTTACCTTTGCACAGAACACGCCTCACCAAAGGCCTACACGGCATATTTAACCGTTTATGGTGCGTTTTCAGGACCCGCCGACCCGTCGACGGCCGTTTTCGACGGGAACGGCCGTCAAAAATGCAGCCAAAGAGCCCACGGAACGGGACGGCATGCCCGTCGCCGGACCCCGTAGAACCGGCGCGACGGGCACGGCGTGCAGCCCTAAGCACTCTATCCGACCCATCAACCAGAGCGGGGCGAGGACATGCGCCGCCTGCTCACCAAAAGGGGAAGATAAGGCTATTGGGAACGGCGCTAGCTGTGGATGGCTGGAGTCGTGGATTTACGGTGCAATTTCCCTGGCTAGTGCCGTGATGTGAGACAAATGGCTAGTGACACGGGTGGATACCAGGAATAAATTAACATACACTTCAATGTGATTTTGGTCACCTCTAGATCTGCGGAGAGTACTCAATAGCAATCAATCGTAAGCAAATGATTTTACTTGGCGGAAAAACACAAAACGAAAATACAAGTCGGGCAACATTGTTCTCTTCAATTCAGCGGTCATGAACAGTGTTCTTGTCGTGAAAGGTTTGTGTTATGTATCTATGGCCCTCTCAGCCTCTTTCAAAACAGTTCTGAATAGCGAGGAATGCCCAGTGGCAGAACCGCACACATGTATGTTCCCTTCACAGCTACTGAACATTGTGTTGAACAACCACTGAAAGAGAGAGAAAGAGAGAGAAGGGATAACATGAGCCTAAGGGAGAATGTAATGAATTCACGGACTGAGATGAGTCGTTTTATTTGTTCTTGAAGGTCTCTGGGCATGGGCATGAGTCAGGCGTGGGCTTGAGCAGAATGGCTTGTGTCACTTGCCGCAAGCCATTCTGCTCAAGCCAAGTGGCTTGCGCTAGCGTGCCGAGACAAAAGATTATAAATCGCTCTCTCTGCGCATCCTGAAAGGTGACTGGTCTTATTGAATCGTGTCTGTGGAGGAATGAATGGCCACAAGCAGAGACAGTTATCTCGAAGTAACTCATCACCCTCCTGGAAATTGCCGACTTGTGTCGTGCTTGCGTGGCGTGGCATGGCTTGGGTGTGGCTTGGCTTGTTCCAACTGGCTTGTGTCCATGCACAATGACTTTGGCATGCAAACTGGGTTATGATGCACCTTTGGAATGCAAGGTGTTATGCTGTGCATATATCTAGTTGATCAACTTGATCGCCGTTGAACTTAGTGATTGCAAGTGACAAAGTTCGAACTTACGGCAAGATTAGGACTTCCGACCTTCTGCCACACTTCCCACTGCTTTTATCTGTCCTTCCAGTTACTTGTCTCTGTTTTCCCAACCCCCACACCGCCGGCTTTCGAATCACTCCCTGTATTCCGTTGGAGGGACAAGGAATTTCCTGGCATCTCCGTTGCCGTGGCTAACCGACGCTCAAGCCTGCCTTGGTCTGAAATTTGGCACATTGATTTTTGTACCCCATGGAAAGTCGCTGGATTGACCACTGCGTGAATTCCTTACCCGCTTCCTTCCCCAAATGATCTGTCAGTCATTGTCGATCACACGGTGTGGCCGTGCTCTTTTCCGCTCTTTTGTTTTTTCTTCGCCTATGTTCCAACGCATAAAACGCTTTTTCGGCGCGGGAAATACGCCTCAGCCCACCAACCAACCACTATATCCTCAAAACAATTTATATGAGCATCCCCAGGGACATCCATATTGTGCGTGCCGTGAGGTTCAAGGCCCCGCATTCACGGACCTACCCTTCTACGCCTTATGGGCCAGGTGCAGCCTTTTCAGCGAACATGTTTGTTGTCACTTTGCATGCAAAGCTCCGGCGCCGAAATACCTGAATTTGTTTAAGTTTGAACGTGTGAACCTGAACCTAGGTTATGTGCGAGGTTCAGCAGCTGCCTGAACCTAACATTTCAAGCTTCTGATCAGTGTGGTTGGTCTCGGTTTGAGCAAAATAAAAGTTTTTAGTACTGCCATAACGGAAAGAGATTCGCGCCTTCATCATATTGAAACACTTACCATATTCGGAATGCATCGTTTAAAGATGTTGAATTTACTGCAGACACCACCTCTGTCCACAGCATCTTACTGTGCCAAAAAAGCAGCTGAATCATTGAAAATTTACCAGCTTGTGACGGGCGTGTGCAACATGCAGCTTTGAACATGACCTCTGCAAACCGTGCCGATGGTGAGTGGCGTGGGGAATGTAGCGTAGATACAACTTGCCAAATTCAAACTCCGCTAAGCGGCGCAAGCCATTTAGGCAAGCCAATCGGATAAGTGTGGGTGGGGGCGAGCGTCTTCGAGCGGCGCAAGGGGTAGTGCACGGCCAGGGGTGTATGAAGCGGTGGATGTGCACGGCGGAGCATGAATGGAGGCGCAGGTCTCGGGAAGCCACCAGGCGACGATGCGGCGTACACGGCTAGCCCGGGAGTCTTCGGAATTTGATAGGATTTGATAACCGTTGGAATCCAATGGTTTTTCGCCTGTCAATCTAACGGAAAATCTTCGGCATCCATTGGATATCCGGATTAGCGGAATCCAACGGGTTGCTTCATAGATTTCATCACTTTGCCTTTCGGCTTGCGATTCACCTTATGGCTTCCACTGATACGGCTTCCAGGCCTCCAATCAACAACGCTACTGTAATACCCTTTGGGCAGTGTAGTAGTGTAATGCTTCCTGCACAATACTATAGTGACTCCTAATTGTCCCGCAGCCTGTGAGATGATCTCACTGGCAATAATATGGAGAGGATATCTACAAGAACTTGTGGGCCCGCACTGCATTGTGGGGGCCGCTAGAGCATGCCACAGTGCACACCATGGTGATCTTGCACTCAACTTATATTAAGACCCAAGCTCTTCAATTTTTAAATAGTCAAGTTGAATTGCCAGGTTTTTCTTCGGTTTGTCTCGCGTGTCAACGACCAACCAACGCCTCAAAATTTTAAAAACGAGGTGGGTTCCCTTGGTGGGCATTACAACCACGTTGTAAGGGCCTAAAAGGACGACCTGAGATCAGTACTATGGTCTAGCTGTTGTGCTTTGTCTACGAAATGTTGGACGGTTTTCTGGAGGTTGTGGGTTCGAGTCTCTTAAGTCGTAAAATTTTGCTTTATTTCAGCTCTTTTTCATCATGTTTGGCCACATCAGCCGTTGCCTTGGCATTTGAAAATCACGCCATTGGAATCCAAGCGTTGGGCCCATTGAAAACCAACGGGGCGTATATTCACTGGAATCCAATGGGCCGCCGTTGGATTCCACCGGTCATCAAACCCGTCAAATTCCGAAGACTCCCGGGCTAGCCGTGTAGGCCCGGCAGGGGTGGCCAGACAGCGCCGTCCTTCCGGTGACGAGGGCTATGTCATGGGTCGCACGGGAAGTGGCTACTGGCAACCATGGTTCCTAAATCGTGCGCTGACTAAGCTGATTGCCGAGAATTCGACGGCAAATATCCTTCGTCTCGTTCTCCGTATCGATTATGCCCCTCCTACTGCTCCCAATTGTGTATTATCTACCTCAAAATACAATCTATCTCCCATAATACTCTGCCTCACTGTCAGAACCCCCATCATCAACCTCCATTGGGACAGAACTCGGCTCCTCGGGCACGGTCTCCTCCACCATACTACTTAGGCCAGCAGCGACGCGTTCCAAAATTTGGGAGCGCCTGTGAATGGCTTCCTTGAGATATCTGTACCAATTATCTCGGTTCCCACGCCCGATTTGGCCTTCGGGATTCCGGATGCGGAAGTTTCTTCGGAACTGGACTCTTTGACCGAATTTGTGATATGCCAGTCAAGCTGGAGGTCCAGGGCAGCAACTGTGAGATATCTGGCACTCCCACGACTGATTTGGAACACTGTGTCAAGCTCCTGCACTGACGCGATGGCAATGGTTTTGGCGAGTATCTCCTTGGCTTTGGCAACCTTCTCCTTGCGGTCATTGTTGCGCTTTGTGTTGTTGTCCACCACCTCCTTCATGTGCACTATCTGTGCATGCTTCTTCTCCCGATTGGACCCAGAGCCATCCTCCAGTCGGACCTGCACGCGAATGGCCTGCCGATCTTGGGCGCTCAAAGTTGGGAGAAATTCCGATGTTTTGTTGGCCTTGTACATCCGCATGGCGCTGTGGTAAGCAAGGGACATGTTAGGTGCGGACTTTGCTGCCTGTCGGAAAATTCCCAGCCCGCTCTCGTTGCCGTCGTTGGTAGCTTCGAGCCATGCACACTCGATATTCTCCGGCGTGAGCGCCGAGATGGGCCCGTCCTCCTTCCATTCCGTGTCAAACCGATCCCAAGTTGCGAGTGCTGCTTTGCAATATGCGACGACGAGGGCATCAACATGCTCCAGATTCCATTCCCGAATCCGAGCCCGCGCTGCGAACACAACTTCAGGTTTTTGCCACATTTTGCCGTCAAGAGTTGCGGTCTCATATGTTGCATCCAGACCCGTGACAAGTTTGGGATTAGCAGCAATTGTTTCTAGGTGCTCTCGGACCTTCTTGTGAAGTGGTCCGAGCTTGAGGAGGTTGTCTTGAGCACGCAGCGGACCGCGGACCTGCAAAAAAAAAGCGGTACAAGTTAAATTCATGAGCCATGCATCGAATAGAGACAACGACGTACCTGCAGCATGTATGGAATATCAACATTTTGATTTAGCAGCGCAATCACAATGAATTCGTGTCGAGTTGACCAACAAGAGAGGCCACGTTCGACATTCAACTCCATGTGGTTCAACAGACGGCTACCTTTGTTTTCACGAACATAAATCAGGAACTGGAGCAGGAGCTCCATATGGAGGACGATGATTTCACAGGCGGCAGCGTGTGACTGAAAACGCGTATTGCTGGTGTCCGGAAAGCAAATGTTGAGGCCCGTTTCATGGTCCCAGAAATAGCGTAGAGTGTCTTGCTGCCCGCGCTTGCGGTCCTTGTGACGGAAAATAGCACCTGCAAGACCCGAAACTTTAATGGCACCTCCAATAGTACGATCCTCGGCACGCGTAGCTGCCTCGGTCCCTGCGCCAAGGGTAGCGGCGGCTGCGTTGTCTCTGTTGTACACCTTGAGCGGACCAGGCAGGCCATTCTCCACCCACCACTGCTGCATTCCCAAGACGGCACCTGCGAAGCCAGTTAGTTTTTAAATCACTGAAGCGTGTAAATTAAAGTCACCTTTGAAGACATTCAAATTTTTGTGCATGCAGCAGCCGCCCCAAATAAAAAGATCAACACTTTGCTTTTCGTCGTCTGTCAATTTATCGAACTCTGCCTGTCCGAGTTCGCGGACAAACTCGGTGAATGCTGCGTCGTGACGATACAAACGTTCGGCGTCGTCGAGCTGTTCCCACGCAGTAATTCCGCCTGCCGCTGTCACCGCCGCTTGAGAAACCTTGAACAGAATGTCTCCCCACTCGGCAGGGGCCATCTGCGCAATTGTGCGCTCGCCCCTACGCTCGCGTTCCAACCGAGTTTTCATGGCAGCTATCAGACGGAATAATTTCTTCTGGTCCTCGGCATGATCGGAATGCCAGCCGGTGACTTTCACCCAGAAATCCCGCGCGTCGTCGGCTGTCTGGCAACGAGGAGAGGTTTTGTAAATCTGATAAGCAGCCTCAATGAGTTCCTCCCAGCCTTCGAGCTGTTTCTCGCTGGTGTGATTGATTGCCATGCCGATTCCGAGGAAAAATGTTTGCTTCTCGTTATCCTGATTGATGACAGTAGCTCGACGCGACTCCAGGTTAATGTTCTTGTGTGTCGTTCCATCACTACTGGCCGTAACACCTGTTGAACAAAATAAAAAGTTAGCCACACATTAAACCGGATGTACTAACAATAATATAGCAGCACCTTTCGATGTCCCGACTGCCTCAACAAATTGCATCTAAACACCACCCTCTTTCACAATACGACGCACAGTGCGATCCGACGCGTCGCCATTAATCCCAATTCCCAGCTTTTCCGCGATCCGTTTCAAGACGCCAACAACCTTGTTCGGGCGTATACCATCAAGCGCGACAAGCTCGGTGATCATATCCCGCGTAGAGTCCGGAACAACGCCTTTCTCCTTCAGAGTGAAAGAAAATAGCCTAGTGATTTCGTCCTTTGCTTTTGCCGTGGCTTTTGTAGCCGCAGTGTCGAGTCTAGCGGGGATTCGGCGAACCTTTTGGCTCATAACATGTAGTTTCTTGCTTAACATGCTCCGAGCTGATTTTTGCGATTCCGTGTCGGCACGCAAACTGGACGACTCCTTCTCCAGCCCCATAATTTCGTCCTCCAGATGGTTAACCTGCGCGTGCAGCCTGCCATTTTCTAGCTGAGTTTCCGCCAACACCGCGGCCTGATTGGCATTGGCAGTGTGGGACCGCTTGAGCTTTTTGCGGGTTCCATAGAGCTCCTTCTGGTAGTTGTCCCCACGCCGCTTCGCCGTTTGAAGTTCTTCTCCGGTATCATTCTCCTTGCCGTTGTCGGCGGACGCGATGGAAGCAGTCGATGTGGTAAGTGCGGCTGTATGCTGCTTTTGAGCCTTGCTGCGCCTTTTACGCGTTGTTTTGAATAGCAAGGCCTTTGGGGTATCGCCCATGGTCGCCGTGGGTTTGACAGACGAAATACGCGTCTAGGGGCGCCAGGGAGAGCAGGAGTACCAGAGGACGCGTTTGTTTGTTTGTGTTTTCAAAGGCTTGATCAGGCTGATGGAAGTCATTTTAGCACACGCCGTCAGAGACCCAATAAATCCGACAACAAGTACCTTAATCCGGCACTGTGCAATGCTGATTTCAGACCTTGCTGGGGGGATAAAAATTCTGCAACCAAGAAGGAACATAAAATAGCATTCTAAACATTTTGTACCAATAAACCTATATGCGAAAGTGCCTAGTTCACCCTACACTAAACTTCGCCACGGAATCTGGTCAAATGGCTGGGCTTCCGCATTAGGTCGTGAACGGTGATGCCATCAAAATCCCATTGCATTGCCGGTAGCCACGGGAAGCGCGTAGCCGCACTGGTGTGCTCCCGGGGATGAGTCCCTGCTCCAGTCGTGTCCCGGAGTGCGAAATGGCCTCGCGCACAACGGTGTTTTAATGTGGATCATATTCTCGCTGACGCGGAGGTGTGGCGTTGCTCGCGCGGTGGATGTAGGACGCGGGACGGCGGTCACGGAACTGGGGGAGGTGTGCAGAGACAGCTGGAGTTGGTTGTTCCTTGCAGTGCAATGTACGTGTGTGGGATAGGGAATTTACTGGGCGAAGATGGGCCCAATGCGATTGGGGCCCTCATGGGCCGGCGTAATGCTCTCATTTTGGGCAGGGAGGCGCACGTAGACAATGGGCATGGTGCTCGAGCGCGGGGCCGATGGAGACCAGATCTCGTGGGTGTGCCGATGAGGGATAGTGAACCGCGATCGAGGTGTGTGGGGGGCGGAAAGCGCGGCGCATGGTCGGGCGCGAGTACCGTGGTGGTGGTGAGGTATCGCACGTATTCATGCCGGATCTCTGAAAATATATGGCTCTTCGTGTGCATATATGTAGACCTCCTGATTCTTCCCACCCGTTCCTCTCGTTAAATACATTTCTCAGGTTATAATTCGAGCACGCTTTTCAGAACAATATAGGTACAAGCTGTACAATCAAACAAACTACAAACCATAGTGAACGAAAGGGACCCAGCGGGCAAATGAAACCTTTGTACGCAATTTCTTCACTGCCAGATGCAGAGCCTTGGCAGACTCATTGAGGTCTGGGAACACAGGAGGGTTAGCGGCGGGATCCACGTTACGGAAGAGGTAGCCGTAAAAGGTCTCTGCGATCTCTGGTCCATCCTCGTCTTTCATCGTCCTATGAAAACGGTTGTAATGATTCCAAGGTATGTTCATAAATAGACTTACCACATTGTCGCGACGACACTTCGGAAACCAGCAAACAGGAGTGTTGCTGCAAGGTGAATTGACTCATCCGGGAGCTTTTCATCCCCCATCGCTGTTTCACAGGCACTCAGGAATGCTAGTCCCATGCGTTTCTCTCCTCCAGAATGTGATCCAGCTGCTACTCCAGACTGCTTCATGATTTGTGCCACTGTGATTTTATCATTGCCAATCATGAGTGCACTTTCAAGTGGAGCCTTTGTGTCGTGAGTTCCATGGCAGGCAAAGTGGATGATGGATGAGGTTTGGAGGTGGGGTAGGACTGTTTCTGCTGATGCTGGGGACTCAAATGTTCCAAATGTTGTCAACCAGTGTGTGGGGATGGCTTCCTTGATTCTTTTCAATTCAAACACTGTTTGTGGAAGAGGCGAACAGCCTGGCGTGTCTGGCTGAATGATCACTGTGGCTGAGATTGGGTTTATGGCAGTGAATTGTGTAAAGGGAGCTTGAATGAGGGTCGCAATAGCGGGTGTGTAGGAGGAGATCACGTAGTCACCGACCCATTCACCCACAGAGTTCTCATCATATCTACCTGCTGCATGGATAGGCAGGAAAGTGAAAGGGCCTGTTGGGCACCACCATATCCTGGGTGGATCATTGGACTTCTGTGAAGGATTAACACAATGTCCTCAGAAGATCTGGTCTAATACTCACTTGAATTTCCAAACAAGCAAGAACTGGCTGCACAATCTCGAGCCACAGCATGTTCAACACCTGGCTGAAGCACACCTCAGGATCAAAATCCTTTTTGCCCTCAAGTCTACCAAGTAATCGGTCTGTGTTCTCTGGGTCTTTGCAGTTCTTAATGAATGCTGAAAAGGCACTGTACGATCCCCGGGAGGAGACAAGTGCCTGCAGGAATTCTGCATGGGTATTGACCCATTGACAAGTCAGGGTGGAGGAAAAAGGTACACATTGAACATCACCTGACAACTTTAGAATCAATGCATGGCAACCAACAACCCCAGCATTGAGGATGATGATGGGACCACACTTGGCTGCTTGCTGGAGTGCTGCCATTTTTTTTGGCTGCATGAAATCCTCAAAGCCTGGGACTGTAAAACGAACTTGTTGGACAGTTTCATCCCATGCACGATTCAAACGATGGCGGTTGACCCCTTCGGCCTCAACTGACATCTTGTGAACAAAGCCCAAGACTTGGGATGTATCATGAAAGGAGCTTTGTTCAAGCTTCCTGGCAAGATCTGTGAGTTTGTCTGCGAGGATGGGGTTGGAAGCCCAAAGATTGTCAAGGGGGGTACGAAGTTGTAGACATTGGGACCAGAAAACCGAGCGGCTGGCTTCCAGCAGCTCAACAGCCATGTTATACTGTTCTAGATAAATGGCAAACATTGCAGCATCTGGGCCGAGATTTCTTACAATGTTAGCACTGAGAACAGCTTGTCGGGCCCGGAGATTCAGAGTTAAGGTTGCAATCTGGGGCAGAAGGCCAACTGCTGTCTGATAAGCCTCCAATAAAGAGGGATGACAGTATTTGAGGGCAGCAGAAGCCCATGATTTCGCTGACCGGAGACGATCAAGAGAAGGGCCTGATTGATCTGCAGAACCCTCCCGGAAAAGGTCAATAACAAGGGTGTAGTCAGTGCCAGCGTTCCTGTCCCCATACAAAGATATGAGGGAGTGTCCCAGATTATGCAGAGACTCAAGTCGATCTGGATGTGGTGCGGGGCGAAGAGCTAAGGCCTCACGATACAATATGACAGCCTCATCCATGTCTACTGCATCTCCCTGAATATTGAATCGAGTGTGGATTGCGGATCCAAGACCGTTAAGAGATCGTGCCCGCTCAGGATGGGACGTGGGATGAAGACCAAGAGCCTCGCGATACAGCATGATAGCCTCATCAATGTCTGCTGCATCTCTTCGCTGTTCGAACCGAGTCACAATTACATTTGCAAATTGGTTCAGAAATATCCCTCGATCAGGATGGGGGGTGGGAAGACGACTAAGGGCCTCACGATGCAGCATGACAGCCTTGTCAATGTCTCCTGCACCCCCCCCCTGTGTGATCTGAGCTTCAATTACACCTCCAAGGTTGATCAGAAACACCCCTTGATCAGGACGGGGTGTGTGAAGAAGATTAAGAGCCTCTTGATACAGCATGGCAGCCTCGTCAATGTCTGCTGCATCTCCCTGCTGCTTGAAGCGAGTGAGGATTATAGTTGCAAGGTTGTTCAAAGACTCTACCCGATGAGGATCCGGGGTGGGACGAAGGCTAAGAGCCTCACGGTGCAGCAAGACGGCCTCCTCAATGTCTCCAAGATCTCCCTGCCATTGAAACCGCATAAAAATTGTGTTTCCAAGCATGTAAAGCAAGGTGGCTCGATCAGGATAGGAAGGGTGGCAAATACTCAGGGCTTTTCGGTACAGCAGAACAGCTTGGTCTATGTCCCCGGGTTCTCCGCACTGCTTGAATCGTACAAAAAGTGATTCTCCAAGTTTGCTGAGGGACTTTGATCGACCCGGATCCAACACCGAACGGAGACGGAGTGCCTCGCGGTTTAGCCGAATTGCCTCTTCCAAATCTGCTAGATCCTCACGCCACATAAACAGCTCCATAATTGTGGTGGCAAAATTATTCAGGGAATTGGCGCGATCTGAATGCATCGGAGGTAGTAGGTTTAGTGCTTTCTGTGCACATTGGATAGCTTCATCAATGTCTTTCTGCTGCCGGAGCTGCCTGAACCGGATGAGCATCCTGTTTCCCAGGTTGGAGACAACCTCTCCGTGGCGGTGGTTCCATACGGGGCAGAGCTCCAACGCTCGCCGCTGAAAAATGATTGCATTCTCGAGGTCATTGAATTGTCCCAATGCTTCAAATCGTTCTAAAAGTGCGCCGGACAATGCAGCGAAACAATCGCAACGAGAAGGTCCCAAACATCGTTGGACCCTTTCTGTGCATTTCTCCACGGCACTGTCAAATTTGCTTGAATGGGTTTCCATCGTCTAGACATCTAAGTCACTTGAAGTAAACAATGAAGCTTTCAGTGCATCCATACCGTGGTCAAGTTGCGGAGATTGTTTGGATTTCACGTGTAGCTCTGCCGCCTTTTATAAAGGTGGCCAGAGATGCTGTACGGGTATCCCAACACAAAATTACTCATTTCCGTGCAATCACCGAGGCTGTCCAACCGGTAAAACTTGATTCCGGGGTTGAATGCTGTATAACTATAATTACCTGATTCATTTCCAGGTTCCAAACAAGAAGAGCATAGCGTTGTAGCAGGGAAATCTGCTAAAGTTGAATCTAACACAAAGCTGTAGATCGACAATCCTGTAGCCATTTGATCATCGGTGCCAATGGAAATTTCCGCCACAACAGCATGTCGAACTGACAACGAGGCGGTGATAATTAGGGATGACACAGCTATGTGCCAGTGTGACAAACACACGGTTAAAGCACGTCGAAGACAGAAGGAATGGCACATGCACTGCCCAATCGATAGCTGTATCTTCTGAGTCACATAAATTTCGCAGGAAGTTGCAAGTCGTCCACATCTTACCCTATGGCATCGGCATCCGTTGGCACCTTGCTCGAAATCAAACACATCGAGAAGATCCGACTGCCACACTCGGGACAATGGACAATCCGTGTTGCCGGTAGCGACGACTTCGAGACCACCAGCAAGGATGTAGTGGACAAGTACGCACAGTGGGCCGAATCTGCATTCCTGGTCCGTCAGAAGATCGTTCAAAGCAACAGAAGCGAATATCCCGACATAACCATCAAAATCTTGATCAGGAGCGAGCTGTTGCGCCGAGCTCTACAGGTCGTGATGAATGTCGTGGAAGGTGTTAACTGGAACGGTGTGGTGCTCAAGGTAAGTCCAACGCTGTGAAGACTGGCCACCAACCAATTTTCTTTGTTTGCAGCTGGACCCAGAATTACTTTTGGCTTTTCTGCCTCGCCTGCGGGAACCAATCATCAGCCCTGGCGCACCGAACACCCCGGAGGCTGAGTGCAACGAGACAAGAAAACATATGGATTTCTTGATCGACTTTCTCACGTCCCAGCACGCCTCCACTCTCGGGAAACTGGAGACCTTGCGCGCTCACGAGGAGATTACGTTCGCCTTGCTGTGGGGGATATTCATTCCGGGCGAGATAGTTTTTGCACTCTGCGAGACAACGGGGAAACCCCGTTTATTCCGCTTAAAAAAGATGGAGCAGGGATGGAATTGGCGCACCAACACACCAGTTTGCAATATTGCCTGCGAATACGTCGACGCCAGTGAAGATCCTTCGGCGGCGAGTCCATTTGGACTGGCGACGCACCAGATGATCATAGAAAAATTTGACGGAATTCGGAAAATCAGGGAACTTCCAGCTTATCCTATCAAATACCACTCTGCGGTCACCGCCATCCAAGAGAAACTCACCCACCGGGGTAGAATGTGGGCGAACCTGCACGGTCGCCACCATAAACAATACAATGGCCTGGCGTCTCGTAAAAACGAATTAGGGGAACTGGAGCGAGTGCGAGTCGATGGTCGGATCATGTTGGATCGAGGTCAGCATGGTGTGCAATCTTGCCTCATCATATCTTACTGCCATACAGAAACGTTGGCGCGGGTCGAGCCAGATTATTTGCGCCCTATTGCGCGTATAGGTGGCTTGAAGATGGGGCAGATATATCTCCTGTTTAAAGAAGGCAACCACTTCCAGTCGAAAGGATCTCAACCTTTTTCCGACTGTGCGACGGGATTGAACGTCGATGAACTTCTGCTTGCCACGCCGATTGTTTACGGTTTCAGTTTAGACCTGAAACGCTGGCGTCAGTATTATCTCCCTTTCTTCGCCATCGTTGCTAACAGATCCCGTCAGTTGAATTTGACATTGAATGCGTAACTGACGTCCAATGGAACGACGACAGTTTCAAGAACCTCGCCCTTGACGTCGATCGAAAAACTCTTCTCCAGGGACTTGTAAACTCGCATTCTGCGTTGAAAGGCACGGCAGACGACTTCGTAGCGGGCAAAGGAGCTGGGCTTATCATGAACCTGTTCGGTATGTTGCGCGGTCGAAGCATAGGTCGAATTTAACAGATTACAGGGCCACCCGGGGTGGGGAAAACACTGACGGTGGAGGCGACAACCGAATGTAGGCCATCTCATATTTATCTCGCCGTGATGCCAGTTGACTGGGTCGAGACCTTCGAAGGCCGCTCTACGTGGTGAGCGCCGGTGATCTGGGGACAACATCCGCAAACCTGGATCGCGCACTCACCAAGATATTCAACATGGTTCCCGTCTGGGACGCTGTCGTCTTGATCGACGAGGCAGATGTTTTCTTGGAGGAACGTGGAACGGCTGACTTGGAACGGAATGCCATGGTTGCTGTGTTCCTACGCCAGCTGGAGTCTGTGATTCGCTTGCACCCTCATTTTTACTCACATTTTGTGCCCAGGTATTTCCGGGGAATTTTGTTCCTGACGACAAACCGCGTCAAGCAATTCGACGCCGCGTTCCAGTCTCGGATCCATCTTTCGCTGCGTTACAACGACCTGTCTCCAGGGGGAAAGGAGCAGCTGTGGCGTACATTTCTGGGCAGAACACGTACCACGGAGATGGGTTGTTCCGACATTACGACACGGCAATTGCAGACGCTGGCGTGCAAAGATTTGAATGGCCGACAGATCAAGAATATCGTCAGATTGGCGCTGGCGTTGGCCATGGAAAGGAAGGAGACCATGACGTATGCCCATTTGCAGAAGACGATGGCGGTTGTAGACAACTGGAGTACCACAGAGCCTGATAAGGCAGTGGTCACTGGGCTTGGGGCGGTGGTCGCATTGGTTTCTGTGTTGACCTGCGCTGCTGCGTGGATGGTCATGAGAGATCGATTTCTGTGGTTCGCGTAACAGTCAGGCTTTTGCCACGGACTTGCCTGGTCCTGGCGCCTGTCAGTGCCATTACTTATCGCTTGTATGTAGCACACTCTGGGTATTTTGGAATCCAGCAGGCGCATACGGTAGTTTGAAGTTGGTGAGGTGCGAAGCGGAGTGATGCATCAAACCCTCTCAAGAGCGATGCGCAATGAAGCTTCACATCAGTAGACCGGTGACCGTTCTCTCGTACAAAGATAATCGTTTGTAGAGAGACCGGTCGATCTGGGATTGAATTGACATAAGAGCAGAGTGATCACGTTTATGGCACGTGTGCCAGCGAAGTTTGACGCGTCATAAACGTGATCACTCTGCCCTTAACTAAATTCAAACCCAAGGGGAAATCGGGTTTCGGAAAACGTATAGGGTCGATAAAGCATGTAAGGCCGACGAGCGGCATGGCCCGCTACCAAAGATGGATTAAGTATTCTACTCTGAATAAATTTCGAGATTAGTTCTGCGCGAGTTCTCCATTTTATCTTTTGTGTTCACTCCAGCTTTCTTCGAACTTGAGGTCACTGTCATGGTTCAACATCTGTTGAAAATACTTGTCCAGCAATTCAAATACAAGGTGCAACTCCAAGAAATGAAGGGGGGGAGAAGATAAGATCCCAACCATCGAAGAAAATCGGCATACATGAGGTGAACTGAGGGTCTCGTATCGAATATCTCACCGGAGTGGCCATGGTGGCAGCGTGGAAAGGCACTGACACGAAATATATATATATATATATGAAAAATTGTGCTGTGCTGGAACGTCAGGGGAATTTCAGATCCGGGTGGGAAATGTGGGAAACCATTGCATGCGGGCAAAGACAATTATTCGACCCAGTCCATCCCTCAGAAAGTCACAGAGTAGGTTTTTGCGAAGCGATGAGATTTTCGAGGATTTATTCCACCCGGAATCCGATACACGCTGTAGAAGTATTGTGTGCCAATGCATCAGTAGGTTTTTTAAAAAGTTCAAAGTGTGACAGACCGAGACAAATTTCATCCGGGCTCAGATGAGAAGATCAGCCGCGCTCCCATCCCTGAGCCCAATTCCGCATGGCAAACACAATTTGGAGCCCATCGGTCACATCCCGGCTTTATCTCCGTTGAATACAAAGACCGTCTCTGTGACATGCTCGCGCCGGAACTAGACAGTCTAAGCAGGCACTTGCAAGCGACAAAGACAGCATTGTTTCCGGTCTGCATTAGAGACTTCAATGCTGAATCTGTTTCGGGCGAAGTTCACGATATTAGATTCAAGGAGGCTGAGCTAAAGAGCAAAAAAAAAAAAAAGGGAATTTACAGACTTGCACAAAAGCCGCAATTGTGGGGGAACAGAACAGGATCCAGAGGGCAGAGCGTGTCCGGAGGACATAGAAGACCAAAGAGAGACCATGTCCAACCTGAGGATATCTCTCCTTCGGCTGCTGTTCAAAGAACGAGGCCCAAAGTCCCAGGACTGTAGCGAGTTGAAATTGCAGGTGGGTTTGCCGACCAAAGTATAATAATTCACGACCCAGAACAAGATCCGATGGGCCAGGGACACCAGTGGGATCAGAGCGCTCTGTGTGTCATTTAAGGCCCTGACCATTTCCGTCTGAAAATTTTTTCAACTGTTTTTATTTCCATTTGATTTGTGAGTGAGCACAAACGGTTTGAAATCTGTTTGTAAACGGTTCAAATGGCTGCAAAGAATTACAGCCGATGTCAGTACCGAAGGCGCGAATCAGAAAATTACCGTTTTGGGCATTTTCTGATGTTCGCGACCAATTTGCCTATATCTCGGTGGGTTCTACACGTATTGCCTTGGAAATTAGCTAGATAATTCGGGCTAATTCAGCCGCTATTAGTGATAGAGAGAAAGTTGCAAAAATCCTATACTCAGTGAAATGGGTCTTGGGGTCATTTTGGGAGTCAATTCAGTCTACTGGCATCTAGGCATGTTGAAATGACCTAGATTTTTGGGAGGGAGGATTTCTATGTGTTATAAATGTTGTGATAGAGTCACATTTGCCGAGAGCTTGGGGATAGATTCAAATACTACTATATTTTCTGATTTCAGGGTATTGGATGCCATTACAAGCACAATAAACTAATATTTTGAAGATTCTGAATCTATCACCCCCTTTATAATGCATAGAAATCCTCCCTCCCAAAAATCTAGGTCATTTCAACATGCCTAGATGCTGGTAGGCCGAATTGACTTCCAAAATGACCCCAAGACCCATTTCACTGAGTATAGGATATTTTTGCAACTTCCTCTCTATCACTAATAGCGGCTGAATTAGCCCGAATTATCTAGCTAATTTCCAAGGCAATACGTGCAGAACCCACCGAGATATAGGCAAATCGGTCGCGAACATCAGAAAATGCCCAAAACGGTAATTTTCTGATTCGCGCTTTCGGTACTGACATCGGCTGTAAACACTTACCACAGCTTTGGGGGTGGATTCCAACCCCAAAGTCTCCTCAGAAAGCTTGGCAAATACTGGTAAACCTAGGAGCATAGTCTCGGAGCAAAAGAACTACTCACCGATGCACGAGATCTTGGAGGCATTTTTGTGTTTGATGGACGATCGGCCATCTCGGCGAACTCAGGCGGCCTGCATCCTGCGACCATCCCGCCGTTGAACCCGCCTTTATGATCACCTTTATGCACCTCATTGTGATAAAGTGTCTCGTTTGTGCCTCACGAAGGCCAAGGTGCATTTTTGATTGCTCCAGACCACTTCGACTCACCTGCTCCAAAAAATACCATTTAAAACTGTCTCAACCTCTTCACAAAGTCAAAGCCTGAGCCAGAACCAGCCATCATACCACCCGTGGAGTGGATACGATGCCCGGACGAACGTGCCGTTACCGTATCGTATGCAGGGGCAACCAAAAACAGCGGTCAGGATGCCCAAGCGGGTGTGGGTGTATGGTTTAGTGAATACAACACCCAAAGTAGGTCGTTACGCCTCCCGCTGGCACTGAACCAGAACAGGGCTGGAGCAGAAGCTGTTGCAGCCCTGCATGGAGTGAAACAGGTCTCCAATGATACAAAATTGCATCTTGAAGGCGGTCGCAGACACATCCTAAATGCCATGTCAAAAAATGTGGCAAAGTGGGAGGATAAAGGCTAGGTTGGGGTCCCGAATAGAGAACCAATCAAAGCACTGTTAGCGAACCTCCGGGAACGCACTGAAACCACAACTCTTGCTGTGGTAAAGGGCTCCAGAAGCGTGGATTCGGCCACCAACCTGGCACGCGACGGATCTGCTAAAGAACTGTGTGACATCATTGATCTGCGGATCCAGCCCGACTTCCAACTTCACTGGTTGAGCATTTCGAGTTTTTCAGTGAAAATATTGGTGAAAAACATGTGTTATTTTTCACCGAAATTTTCACCTTTTTTTTCAGTGAAAAATTTAAATAGTTTTCCAGTACTTTTCTGACTCAGAATCAGACTGAAAATTTTGAAAGAAAATTTATGACTTCTCCAGTAGATGTACTACCAATAATTCATACACATTTTCAGCTGAAAATGTTGGTGAAAAATCTAAAAAGTTACAGCTATTGGCAGTACCGAAGGCGCGGATCGAAAATTTCCGTTTTCGGCTGTTTTTGATCCTCTGCAAAGAATTGTGTCTAGCTCACTCAGTTCTGCACCGTTTGCCTTGAAACCAGGCTAGAATTTTTGGAATAATTCAACCGCAATTAGTGATAGAGCCAGATCCGGCATAATATTATATTTAGGAATACCCTCAAAATCCACCTTCCCGCGCGATATTTTTATCTACAGGCCTCAAATCATTTCCAATGGGTCTGGAATTTTTTGAGAAGCAGGTATGATACATTAGGAGTGTTGTCATAGAGCCATAACTAATTATATTTGTCACAAAGGATGTCTATTGTGCTTTAGAACAATTTGAACAGCAAATATATATTTGGCTCCAGTTCTTCGAGTTCCCACCTAAATATAATTAGTTATGGCTCTATGACAACACTCCTAATGTATCATACCTGCTTCTCAAAAAATTCCAGACCCATTGGAAATGATTTGAAGCCTGTAGATAAAAATCTCGCGCGGGAAGGTGGATTTTGAGGGTATTCCTAAATATAATATTATGCCGGATCTGGCTCTATCACTAATTACGGTTGAATTATTCCAAAAATTCTAGCCTGGTTTCAAGGCAAACGGTGCAGAACTGAGTGAGCTAGACACAATTCTTTGCAGAGGATCAAAAACAGCCGAAAACAGAAATTTTCGATCCGCGCCTTCGGTACTGCCAATAGCTGTAATCACCCGAATTTTCACTTGGAAAATGACAGTAAAATGTGTGAAAAATGTAAAACTTTTTTTACCTAAATTTTCACTTGGAAAAGGAATGTAAAATGTGTGAAAAATGTTCAGTGAAAAAAAGTGTAAAATTCAAAATCACGAATCCATGTTTTCAGACATTTTTCACCATCTTTTTTTCCACTTTTTTCACTGAAAAATTGGTGAAAGAGAGGTGAAAAATTAAAAATGTTTTTTTGACATTTTACACTGGAAATCAATGTGAAAAATGGGAAATAATATTCATTTGTTTTCTTCACACATCATTGATTGAAAATTTCAAGTTTTACACTGAAAAATGGGTGAAAAATGTCTATCACTTTTCACACTTGTTTTCACTGAAAAAGCAAGTGAAAAACTTGAAACTTTTCAGTGAAAAATTTAAATAGTTTTCCAGTACTTTTCTGACTCAAAATCAGAGTGAAACTTTTCAAAGAAAATTCATGACTTCTCCAGCGGGTTTAGTACCAGTGATTCATACACATTTTGAGCCAAAAATGTTGGTGAAAAAAGTAAAACACAATTCACCTGAATTGTCACTTTGAAAATGAAGAGGAAAATGTGAAGAATGTAAAAGTTTTTTCACCCAAATTTTCACATTGAAAATGAAAAGTAAAATGTGGAAAATGGAATTTTATATATATATTCGGGGTCGGGTCGCTCAGGAAGTAAATGGATTTTAAGACTATTGACGATTATACACCCAGATGCATCCAGCACACTCTTTATAGCACTCAGGAGAATATTCGCGCCACTCCCCGGCGACCCGGCCCAAATATGTTGCTAAAATCACGAAAAATGGCCATTTTAGGGTGTATTCGGGGATGGGTCACACAGGAAGTAAATGGATTTTGGGACTATTGACCATTATAAACCCAAATGCATCCAGCACACCCTTTATGGGCCTCGGACAAATATTCGCGTCACTCCCCCAGCGACCCGGCCCAAATACGTTGCTAAAATCACGAAAAATGGCCATTTTAGGGTGTATTCGGGGATGGGTCACACAGGAAGTAAATGGATTTTGGGACTATTGACCATTATACACCCAAATGCATCCAGCACACCCTTTATGGGCCTCAGACAGATATTCGTGTCACTCCCCCAGCGACCCGGCCCAAATACGTTGCTAAAATCACGAAAAATGGCCATTTTAGGGTGTATTCGGGGTCGGGTCGCTCAGGAAGTAGATGGATTTTGGGATTATTGACCATTATACACTAAGATGCATCCAGCACACCCTTTATAGCACTCAGGAGAATATTCGCGCCACTCCCCCAGAGACCCAACCCAAATACCTTGCTAAAATCATGAAAGATGGCCATTTTAGCGTATATCCGGGGTCGGGTTGCCCAGGAAGTAGATGGATTTTGGGATTATTGACCATTATACACTCCGATGCATCCAGCACACCCTTTATAGCACTCAGGAGAATATTTGTGCCACTCCCCCAGCGACCCGACCCAAATTGTCATGATTCGGCATTATTCCAACATTTTCACTCAACTTCAACCCCGGGTATCCTGGGTTATCACAAGCATACGGAATAACCACCAGGGGGTCATTCGTAGTCGCTTGGGGCGATTGCATTGGGAATAACCAACCAGGGGTTATTCAAATGATCAGAATAACCAACCAGGGGTTATTCAAACGACAATCGGGATACCCCGATCGCCCGTTGCCAAGATTGAACACCTGCAGACGGTCGTTATTTCACAGAAGGGACAACCATCAGTTTCATAGGACACAGTATATAAACTCGGTAGAATCTACATGTACTCTAGATTCTACCTCGTCTAATATCAAGTCTACTTTGACCTGACAACGGCGCAGCGCTCTCTCACCTCGATTACGAACGACGCGCGTTCCCATATCATCTTCTCCTCGAGTTCCCCTCGAGTTCGGTGACCAGGCGGCTACTCCGCCGTCTCTCCAAGTCTCGCGACATTACACCTCGACGGCTATAGCCAAACTTCCCCAGTAGAGCCGGGTTGTTCAGTGCTGCCCTCTCGTTGTCGGTCGCGACCACTTTGGACCAGGTTATTCAACTATCGTCCCGGCCGGGTTATTCTCTGTCCCGCCACAGCCAGGTCGACCCAGGGCTTGTCTTGACAGAAGGTAGAATCTAGTCTACCCACCCCGATGATCGTTACCACGAACGAAATACAACCCCGAAACACCACGATGCTACAGATGAATGTCTACATGCAGAACTCCAGGGAAGAAGGGAGTTTAGGACGATGGGTGGTGCGCACCCTCTTGACCCTTCTTCTCCTCGCACTCGCCGGATTGCTTGTGGCCTGGTACTCCCAGGTGCCCACATATCTCGGACCTCGATACAGACGTCTCGTAGGAGCGAGACGCGGCCCGATGGAAATCATTCGTGGCTACGGCCACGACTTTGGGTGTTGGCTGGCGCGTTTATGCAGACCGCGGCCCCAGCCCATATTCCGCCAAGGACAACGCGGAAGACGACCCGCAAGGGGGCTAGGCCCCCGGAGGGAACACAGAAGGGGCCCTGTAGCCCCGAACGACGACGAATATGCGGACATGCCGCCCCTCATGAACATAGTGGGCGCGCACGCCGACGACCTCTTCGTGAGAGACCCGTTCTCCCGGATGACAATGCTAGTCCCGGGTCTAACAGAAACAATGCGGGGAATCAGCAACTCCCGACGGACGGATATACCAGGACGAGTGGTACTCGACAGTGGGGCGCCTGTAGAAAGAGAAGAGCGAATCATCTACGAGGCAGAACCCGGCACCGGAAGACCGGTGGAACAAACCGAGCGCATACTCGGGGAACCAGGGGAATAGGCTGGATGAAGGCAACAAGAACCCGAATGGAAATACCCGCGGTTGATCCGCACCTATACCCGGCTCGCATCTTTTCATCACGCGCTTCTTTATCTTATCGCACCTCACTTCCCAAAGAAACTTCACACGGTTCAAAAAGGCTTCGTGTTTCAAGAAAAAGAAAAAAACTTCGCAAATTACAAGACTACGATACGACGGCGTTTGTAACAGTATAATGAGTACAAAATTGTTCGAAAGAAAAGCGTCCCGGCGTGCCAGAGTCCGAAGCAACCCCCTGATCATTGCTCCTTCGCCTTCCCCTTCCCTTTCCGATCCACCGGTGGCATCTCGACGTCCTGGCTCGCAAGCTCGAGAACGGATGCAAGATGCGCCATGTATTGAGCGCGTTGCTCGATCGGCAAGGTTGAGAGATGGGCGGCGAGGTTTTGAGCGTCTCGCGCGACACCTTGGGAGGTGAACTCCGGGTTGCGCTCGAGGAACGGGAGAGGGGCGGGCTCCATCTCCACGTCGGCGGGGAAGGCGGCCGAAGGGTTGTTGAAACCTGGACCCGCCGAAGACCCCGGCGCAGAGGATGGGGCGGGCGGCGGCGCTGGTCGCGGAGGCGGTCTCCGACTCGAAGACGCTTGTTGCGAGGGCGGGGGCGCGGGCTCTTCGTCCAGGTCGAAATCGCCCAACGAGAAACCCGGCTCGTCGTCTTGAGAGCGAGCGCGGGGCGGGAGCGGCGGTGGACGACCTGCACGAGCTCCCGCCGCAGATGCGGCTGGCGCTGGGCGACGAGAAGAACCCGGCGCGGCGCGGGGGCGGTTCGCTTGCGCCGTGCGACGACGGAATGATCGGTCCGTATTTTGAAGCGGTTGGAATTCGTACAGGAACGACCTGTACGAGTCCACTATATTCGCTAGACGAAGAAGAAGATCAGACAGGAGGAAAAAGGAGTACAAGACGACTCACCCAAATGGACCAGGTCCATTGACCGAGGGTCCGGAAGCAAGAGCTGGTAGCGCCCTTCCCCGAGATGCTCCCAAAACTCGAACCGAAAATCCCACAAAACCTCCTCCATCCGCTCGTTGAATGCCTCCTGGAAATCGCTCCAGGTCTGGCATTTCTCGTGCAGCTTGTTGCAGTGGTAACAAGTGCGACGCGGCTTGTTGGGACGTTTTGCGTTGGGGTCGGTGTCGTCAGAGCAGAAACGCCCCGGTTCACAATGGGGACATCGCGGCAGGAGTTGGCGGACCACGGCGCCAATAGGACGGTGTGCTTCGTGCACAAAGGTGGTCGGCGTGGCGCGACTATCAACGACCAGTCTCGGCGCTGGGGGCCACTTAGACCGCGGGCGGTTGCCCGCTGGGATTCGAATGGTTGGTCCCCGTGGGTTGCGACGGGGAGAAGGCGACCGTGGGCGGCGGCCAGGGGGCGGAGAAGGGCGACGAGGGGGAGATTGCGCACGAGGTGCAGCTCGGCGCTCCCTCCCCGTTCTGATCTCTTCGGATCCTCGACGACGTTTCCGCGAGGGGATGTCCGGTGGGGGACTGAGGGGCGGGACGGGGATGAAGTCCTCCTGGTTCCAATTTGGACGCGGAGGAGGGGGCGGGCGCGATGGTGGAGTAGGAGGACGCGGTGAAGGAACCCGCGCCGGCGAAGGAGGGGGGGTGGCCGTAACCACCGGGGTGGCGCCTGCGAAATCCCGCCAGTACAGGCCATGCTCCCGCACAAATTCGTCCAACTCGTACCCCTCAAGAACCCGCGACGCGTACGAGGGGTCGGGATCGTCGAAGTCGGGCGGCGACACGGTTGCCGCCTAGCAAGGGATACGCGCAGAAGGGCCATTCATGCCCACCTCCTCCAAATCTGAAGAACCCGGGGTTCAATGCGACGATGGAGAAACAAGACGAGCGACGTACGATCGTAGAACTCCACCATCCGCGGGAATTGGAACCAAGTGGATTGTTCGTTGGGCTGATTTGGGGCCAACGGCTCTCGGGGATCGAACCAATTTGCAGGAAGGACCCGAAGGGTGGTCTCCGGTCGCAGGTAGTTGCTCCAGATGGGGGTTGAACCCCGCTCCGCAAGTCTACACCGACAACGGTTGAGGTCGAAGACGCGAAATTCGGGCGCCCAGTCGGGGTGGAGAACTTGCACGATCTGGTCGAGCAGATCGACGAAATGGAACGAATACGCCACCAAGGCCCCGACTTGCGCAAGCCAGAAGAGGCGTTGCTCGAACTCAAGCTACGAGGCGGGGTAAATGGAGTGGAAGGGGGAAAGAAGACGAGGACGCACCATGATCGTCAGGGTCCTCCTGGACTCGCCCTCGATGTCCGCGTTCATACGCGCAATCGCGCTCAGGACATCGTCAAATTGGGACACGATCTCCGAACTCAAGTCGAGGCCCTCGAGTCTCTCGTTCCGCAGATGCGCGTTCCAGGCTATAACGACTTGCATGTGAGGAGGGCCGAAAACCTGGAACCGAAACCAAGACGAGAGGACCTGAGCGACGAAGAGCTGGTGGGCGACCTCCGCGAACGACCAAGAGGAGGGGTACACCGCTGGCATGCCACCCAGCGGGACGCGCTGATAGGCACAGTGGTGCCGGCGCGGAGGAGGTTGGACGTCCTGGAGGGGACGTTGAGAATGGCGTAACCAGTCCCAGAGCACTGGGTTGAACTGGGGAGGGGGAGGCGGGAGAACCGCCGTTGGGAGTATAACTCCCGGTCGTTCCAAGACCGCGGGGAGGGGACCCACGTACGCGCGGGTGCGAGCGGGATTTGAGAGGTCCCAACCGCGCTCTCGAGGAAGGGGAACCCGCCAAGGGTTGAGGACGAAGGGTGACTGGTCGGCGAAGATGGAGACGACGCCAGGGTTTAGAGGGGGGCGCGACACCCCAAAAGGACGCTCAGGCGAGGGGACGACGGTCTCAAAGTCGCGGAGACGAAGGCCGATGCGCGCTTGGGTGCGCGAGTAGGGGCGAGCCAACTTCCAGGGGAAATCCGACATGGGGGAAGAAAAAGAGAGATAGGAGAGGCGCGCGCACCCTGACCGGGTTATATAAAGCACGGTCAGGGGCGGAAAAGAACCCGCAGCACAATTCAAACGCAGAACCCGCGCTTGCAAATGGAAGAAGCTAAAAGCTGAAACATTATGCAAAAGGCCAAATGGGGAAGCAATTAACGTTTAGATCACGCATGACCGCGATTGATCCACACGAGTTGCTTCCGCCAATTATGCCGAAACTGTGGCAGTGCTCGGTGATCAAAACTCAAGAAGCCGATTACCGCGATCAAATATTGGGATGAAGAGGAAGAAAAACACGACAACAAGGAATTACCGGGTTCAGCCGGGTTCCTCTTTGAAGTGCGAAACGAAATCCACGCTCCACAGTATTCTAGGGTCGCTGGGACATCGAGCTTGAAGAGGGGGGGTAATGTCATGATTCGGCATTATTCCAACATTTTCACTCAACTTCAACCCGGGTATCCCGGGTTATCACAAGCATACGGAATAACCACCAGGGGGTCATTCGTAGTCGCTTGGGGCGATTGCATTGGGAATAACCAACCAGGGGTTATTCAAATGATCAGAATAACCAACCAGGGGTTATTCAAACGACAATCGGGATACCCCGATCGCCCGTTGCCAAGATTGAACACCTGCAGACAGTCGTTATTTCACAGAAGGGACAACCATCAGTTTCATAGGACACAGTATATAAACTCGGTAGAATCTACATGTACTCTAGATTCTACCTCGTCTAATATCAAGTCTACTTTGACCTGACAACGGCGCAGCGCTCTCTCACCTCGATTACGAACGACGCGCGTTCCCATATCATCTTCTCCTCGAGTTCCCCTCGAGTTCGGTGACCAGGCGGCTACTCCGCCGTCTCTCCAAGTCTCGCGACATTACACCTCGACGGCTATAGCCAAACTTCCCCAGTAGAGCCGGGTTGTTCAGTGCTGCCCTCTCGTTGTCGGTCGCGACCACTTTGGACCGGGTTATTCAACTATCGTCCCGGCCGGGTTATTCTCTGTCCCGCCACAGCCAGGTCGACCCAG
>JARJLF010000928.1:0-117137 GCA_029378395.1 Mycena leptocephala
TTGGTGGGCAGGACCGGGTGGCATCCAGATGCCCTGGCGTTCCGAGCGCGGAGGTGCGACTCGTACTGCCAGTAGGCCTGGGTGCGCCAGGCTGCGTAGTCCCTGAGGCCGGGCGGGTCGCTAGACCCGGTAATGGCGACGTTGATCGCCGGTCAAGGCCGGTCCGATACTTTGTGACCTTGACGAGTTCGTCTTCAAAGCCAGCGAGGTCAACCAAGTCCTCGAACTCATCCGTGTACCGGAACACGTCCCGGTTGCCCATATGGTAGGTGCGAGACTCGAGTTTGTGCAAGGTGTGGTCCTGCTCGTTCTCCTCGACGAAACGGAGTCAGAATTCCTTGACAAACATCTCCCAGGTCGGAAATGGAAATTCTGCCTTGGCTGACTGGCGCTCAGCCCAACGTTGCGTGAGCCCTAGCTGTAATATTTAGACTAAAAGACATGGACCTAGCCATGGGCTCCTTTTCCTCTGACCATGGAGCTAGCCAGGGGCTGGCTAGGCGGGGCCTTTTCCCCTGTTCTTCTGGGGGGAAATGGGGGGAAAATTCGATTTTTTGGCGGCCCGGATCCCCTTTATTTGCCCTTTATTTGACGCTCGGGATCACACCAGGATCCTCCCAAAAGATTGGTTCTGATACGGCAAAATTTGCCTGGCCTGATATCGTCCACATCAGGCCTGATAAATGTGCCCGATGTATCCCTATCCTACCCGGTCTCCTCCTCCCGTCGGTTAATTCCGCCCGTCCTTCCCGCCACGGCTTGCCACGGCATCATTTCTTTTGGCATCGCGATCGTAGCACAGCCACCCAACCCTCTGCCACAGCCCACCACCCCCGCCCGCCACTGCTTGCGTACCACCACATCGTCGCCGTTGCCGCGCCTCCCGGCTCACCGCGCGCACCTCCGCCCTCACTGTGTGCGCCTCCCCGCTCACTGCGCGCGCCTCCCCGCTCACCACGCACGCCTCCCCGCTCACCGCGTGCGCCTTCCCGCAGCGCTTTCCCACCACCCCACCGGCCGCTGCTTGCCTATCACCTCATCGTAGCCGTTGCCGCGCCTCCCCGCTCACCGCGCGCACCTCCCGCTCACCGCGCGCACCTCCCGCTCACCGCGCGCACCTCCCGCTCACCGTGCGCGGCTCCCCCCCCGCCCCGTAGCGCTCGCTCCCGGCTCGGTCCCCAACCTCCCACTTCCACCCGCAGCCTCGCCGCCGTCTCGCCCCCCGCTCACCGCCGCCCCCCGCGCAACGCCGCCCCTCCCCGCCCCCGCGTTGCCGCACGTCAACCTTTAACGTGTTGGTCTACGTCTTTGCTGGCCTTATCTCTGCGTTGTTTATTTCCCCGTCCGACTTTGTCCAGTTTGGTAAACCATTTTATTTATTTATTCTCGGATGCGTGTCTTCCAGCCAAATACATAACTAAAGACAAACCTATCCAATAAATAAACACCAAACTAAACATGTATCCTATGTATGCAATAAATATGTTCCTGCCAATTCTGGCCGTTCATTTCTTCATTGAGTTCGCCAACCCTTCAAGTACCCAAGTAACATCTAACACGGCATTTATCCACCGCACCTTTGTCTCCGTCGTCTGACCCGCATCAACGCCCCAAAAATACAAGGCAGCGACGACGCTCAGACACCCGTTGGGCCCCGGCGCGTCCAAGTGACCCCACTCGTCATCCCGCCCGTACTGCACGTCCCCTCCATACGCCCATTCCCCGTTTCGATCCCGCGTCCGCCATTGCGGCTGGAGGAAGTCCCACCATGCACGCCACTCTTTGATGTACGCCTCGAGATCCCTGATAGGTGGGAGTCTCCTCGTTCTCGACCTCCCTCCCTGAATCCACGTCTTAATTTGAGACGGTCGATGGTCGTTGGGCAGCGTGCCCGCAATTTCGTCATCAAAGCCGAATTTCGTTTCCAAGGTAACGAGAGCGGCGAGAAGGGCGGTGAAATGGCACCCAAGATCCTGTGTCTGTAATTGCTGGATGGAACCCTGCAGCCAACGAGGCGCATCAGGCGGCAGATGGACCGCTACAGACGCCGAAGGCTGTGGCGGCGCAGGCAATGACGCCAACGTCGCCCTAGACAAGGGTGCCAGCGCCACCCTTCCGTGGGTCGTCTCAGGCGTCTCCTGTGCGGGCGCGGCAGACGCAGGCGCGTCTTGCGAGGCTCGGGCGGGGATGGGGGTCGTGATAGCAGGCGTGGACGGCGCCTCCATCGCGGCGGCAGGTATCGAGGGGGCCTGCGCACAGGGGATGGGCGCGGGTGTGGCTGGCGTTGGCATGGGGAGCGCCTGCGCAGTGCCAAGCGTCAGGTGCGCGTCCTCCGTGCCTGGGGTGCACGTGGGAGGCGCCTGCGTCGCAGGCGCAGTCGCAGGCACCAAGGGACCCTGCGCGACGGGGGCAGGTGTGGGCCCATCTTGCGTGACTGGCGGGGACCCCTGCGTCGCGGTGGGGGGGATCGGGGACGTCGCGGACGTCGAGTCCGCTGCGCGGGCGGTAGACGTTGCCTCTGCGGCGGGTGTCGCGGTCGCCGGTGGGGTTGCTTCACCAGCGAAACCGGAAGAATTGGGATTGAGGCGCCGCGACTTGCGCACGACAGGGATGTCCTTCGGTGCTTTCTCCTTTGGAACCCTTGGCGACGGTTTCTTGGGCTTCGCGGGAGCTCCGTCCTTCGCCACCAACGATCTAAACCCCTCTCTGATTTCGTCCTCCAGCGAGCCCAGCAGCTCCTTCCTTTTCGCGATATTCGCCGCGCGTTGTTGCTCGTACGTCAAGGGCGGTGGTGCTCTCGCCTTTTTCTTCGTCGGCTGATCACCCGTAGCCTCTGTGTCCTCGTCCGCGGAAGCTGCGGTCGGCTTTGCCTTCCCCTTGGTGTTTCTCTTCTTCGGCGCAGGCTCCTCGACATCTGACTCGTCCTCCTCGACATCCGAAGACCTCCCCTTCCCCTTTCTTTTCCTCTTCTTGGCCTTGGCGCGCTCTACGACTTCGGAGTCGTCCGAGTCGGCGTTTGAGTCAGTCTCAGACGCCTCCGAGCCGGAGCTGTCCTCCTGCTCGTCAACGCCGTCGGGATTGATGGTGTATTTCGCGCCCGCGAGAGGTTCGGCCATAGCAGCTTCAGTCATTTCCTGTGCAGCTTTGAATATATCGTTAGTTTCGTTCTACAAAATCAGCAGACCTCGACGTACAAAATGCGGTCGTCAGATACTCTTTCATGAGCTCTAGGAAAGCCTCGAAGCGGCCCTTGGCCCACTGGGGGAAGTGGGCGGCGGCGCCAGTCCTATTGCGACCATATGAACAGCTAAAGGCTTGTTGTTAGCTATTGCATTTCAAGTCAGGTATCGTCATCACGTACTACACAGTGCGTAGCTCTCCGCCTAGATTAGGCATTGGGCCTCCCAAAATCACGACAGAGTGAAACCCCGTCCGCTCCTGGATGCCCTGAAGAATTGGCGCAAGGAACTTGCCGACGTCGTTGATGCATCTAGCCAAACACGTCAGACAATGTGTATCTCCCCGTCACTTCAACACCACTTACTGCTGCCGTGCCTCTGGGGATCGCGAGGGCGGGTGCTTTAGTGCATCTTCATACTCCTTCTTGGCCTCAGCGGCTTCTTCCTTCGCTTTCGCGGCATATTCCAGTCGCACAGACTCCTCGAGCGTCGCGAACACCTCCCGGGCGATTTGGGCTCGAAACGCGCCTGTAGGGACGGACTTCGTCTGTAAATTGTTTCCAGGTGTTTTCAACGCCGCCCAACGCTCCGTTACGACCGGTGCGATTTCCGTTGCATAGGCCTCCCGCATAAACTGCTGATAGGCCTGGCGGGCCTTGGGGGGTCGCCTGAATCCGGAGAGCTGTGCCAAGAGAATTGCCCATGGATCATTTCGAGGGTCGAGTTTCGGGCGCAGAGTTTTGCGCAGACGACGAACGCGGTACTTCAGCCAGCGACGAATCCGCTGGTGACAGAAACGTAAGTGTCACGGTCATGTGCCCAACGTCACTCCGCGTCACTCACCGCGTTCAGGTCGTCGATCCGTTTCCGCTTCTCAGCCGTCTCCTCCTCGTCCAGCATTTCTTCGTCCTGCACGGCCTTGGGATCGTAGGATGGCAATGGGAGTTCTGGTTCTTCGTGATCGGCCAGACGCCAGCTGATACGCGCGTGAAACTCGTTGGTGACGATTTGCAGATAATCCCTTTCCTCCCGCCATCCCCGCTCCAGTTTATCCGCGTAGGGTTCGATGTGAGGGAGCAGTATATTCTCCCGTGCTCCTTCTGCCCACAGTCGCAAGTTACGGCGAGCTTCCTTCGCAACTCGTTTTTTCGACTTCCGATTGCGCTTCGTGGGCATCGTAGTGATGCGTCCTTTCAGGCGGTTAGTCTCGCGGGGTTGAAATGAACGGGAGCGCCTCACAAGACCAGTACTTTCCCGATATTCTCGTTGGAAAGAAACCAAGAGATATACGTGATATGATGCAGCACAAATATCGCTAATTTCACCAAACATCCTCATCATGCAACGCTGTCTCTCTCCTTTGGGCAAAACACACAATTACTGCCGAGATCTGGGACACATGTTTTCAGATCTCACCTGGACCCCGTGCGTCTTTCGGAGTTCGAACTTGTCTCCTTAAAATCGGGATTGTATTCCCTTCTTCCCCTCAATCCTTCTCTTTATCGCACTTAAACAATCCTACACACCCCCCCAAACTTTCACCATGACCCATACTAGTAACCTCGCTCCCGCAGCGTCCACCGTTGCGGGAGCGGGTGTCGCGTCCAACCTCAGCCGTGAGTCGCTGTTTTTGCTGCTGCACCATTGGTTAATACTCTTACAGCCAACGCTTCGCTGGCGGCGTTGAACAAGGCCGTTGACAAATTGGTGGAGGCCGCACTTGCCGTTGCGGGGACCCCAGCGACGGATTGTAAGTGTCTATCATTCACCTCGCAGCTGCTGTAACTGACAGTACTTCAGTGGCTCTTGCTCTCGGCGCCGTCACCGATCGCGCCGCCGGTATTTCTGCGGCGTGCACCGCTGTTTCCGCCAGTGTGGCCGCCGCACTGGCCAACGGATCCACCCACCCTGCTCCTCCGTGTAGGTTTTTACTTCGAAGCTGATCATGCGCCTCATCGTCATGTCCAGCCTCCGTCCCTGCCCCTCCCCCCGGCGGCGGCTTCCTTCGCACCGAAGGCCCCTGGATCGCCGCTCTGTACTCGGTCCTCCCTGGTGGCTCCCTTACCCCCATCCCCGACAATAATGACAAGTGGTTCGCGATTACTCGCGGCAAGTATGTCGGACTCACCACCAATGCTGCTATCTCTCTCAACGCGGTCACCGGCATTTCGACGGGCCTCAGCGAGAAGTTTAGCAGCCAGGCTGACGCTCTTAACACGTTCAATGCCGCGCTCGCTACCGGGGCCGTCGCCATAATCGCCTGAAATTGTGAGTGCTTCGTTCTCATCCCAAATTCTTTAGTGATTAAAGTTTTTTTCCTCTGTTAGCTTCATCGTGTCGCTTACTTCCCGGGATCCGACTTTGTCTGCTTGTCGCTTACTTGTTCCGTAGTACTTGCGCGTGTATCAGACCAATCTACTTGTTGGCTTCCTTTTCGCGTTTGGAAAGTTCTTTCCAAGTTTAGATTTGACAAGATCTGAAGCCAGATCTCCGATCCGTTAGCGAGATCGCATCAACACTAAATTGGGAACTTAATTCTCCACACTCTTTATACCATGATTATCTGGGTCTCGGAACCTCGGGCCCAGTTTTCCTCCACGCGCTCTACTCATGATGGCTCCTCGTCGTTGTTATTCTCCTCCCGTTGACGAAGACACTGAGGAGCTTCTTCAGCTTCTCGACCGACTCAACGTTCAAGACCCCGAACCAGCGAGTACTTTACCAGCTCCGCCTCAGCTTGCCGTCTTCCCGCCCAAAACTCCCAAGAGACCGCACACACCCCCGCAGGTATACAGCTACCACACCCCCGTCAAGTCTGGCTTCACTGCAACCTGGTGACATTCCTCTATTATCACCCCTTTTTATTTGGCTCAACGAATGCTAGGGCTGAGGCGGCCGCGGAAACCCAAGGGGTTCGAGGCGGGACTTCCCGTCGTCTCGAGAAGAAGCCCCGGACTCCACAATTCAAGAAAGACGGTTACGCCGTTTTCTATGGTCTGAAAACGGGAACGTACAAAACGTGGTGAGTCGATCCTTTCTGTCTCGTACACTTCATTGATATTTTTGAAGGACCCAGGTGGCGCCTCTCGTTCTAGGTGTTTCTGGCAGTATCTACCAGGGCTACCGACGCCTCTCCGATGCGCAAGCCGCCTACGCGTACGCTCGCACGCGAGGCTGGACCGGTGTCTGCAGCCCCAGACGCTCCATCTCCTCAGCCACAATCTCTAACCCTCCCATTCTTCAGCTGCCAACGCCGACCGGTCTCGTCGAGGACCCTAATCCTCTTCACGTGCATCAATCAGTGAGCAGTGAGGTTTGGTACGTCGTCTACTGTGGCATCACGCCCGGCGTATATCAGTCTAGGTATGTTCCTCCGTGTTAATTCTTCCCTTTTTGAGTTTGTTGACCGTTAACAGTTTGGAACTCTATCTCAATACGCTGGGGATCAGCTGCGCAGTTTACGAATCGTGCTCGTCAAAGGACCTTGCAGTTGCGCAATATCAGGAAGCCCTTGCAGCTGGGCGGGTCCGCGTCGTGTGCCACCAATATAGTCCCTAATCGATGTCCATTTGCCCATAATGTACTTTGTATGAACTAAAGTTGCTTCACGAATTCAGTCCGGCACGCATCCCTTTCCGCCCTGTTAAGTTAAAATATTACTGCCGAAAACTCGTTACTGACTTGAGTCTTAAGTTATTTTTATTTTTATTTTATTTTATTTTTTGGAGTGTTTTATTCTCCTCAATATAGGTTCATGCCACGAGCCATCTCTCGTAATCTCGTATTCTTCCCGTCCTCCCTCCCCCAGCCAGAAGAAATGTTGAGTGCTCCCTGCCAAAGCCTAAGATCCGACGCTCGAAGTTGTCGCAAGCTGTGCCGTCACTCCTCGTCACTAACGCCCACACTGATCTGTTTTTGGCATTGTCTTCCATGTCCCACCACCTTCCTCAACCCCACGCACTCACGGAATTGGATCTCATGTATACCAATTCATTCAATTTCCATGTCCATTCGCTCAACGCACACTCTTGTCGCAGGCAGATCAAACGAGAACAGCAAAGGCCGAAGACGCGGGAACGAATGGCCCGGTATGTCCATCTTTCCTTTGGGTCACATTGCCAGAGCGTCAAACCGGGTATCTAGGCACCGCCAGCGTCTCAAGGAGATGCCCCTCGAGCTGCAAGCAGCCGCCCAGACTCGGGCACGGGATGCGCGCACGTGCTACCAACACAGGTGAGCTGCGACCTCCTTATATTGCACTACGCGGCTTCGTTTAGCTCTCCCTGTAGTCGCCGCATTGAGCGTGCCCTGGCGGAAAGCGCGGCGCCCGGGTACGTTCCCAAAGTCAAGGTCATCTACATCGCCTGTGACAACCCGGACTGTGAACGATGGCGGGCTTCGATGCAGATCCAGAATAGCCCGCTCCATATACTTCAAGCCTCCCATAACCTACAATGCACGAATACCCTACAGTACGCAAATTCCGCGAATTCAGAAGGTTCCTCCAGTGGCGGTGACGTCTAACGCCGCCCGTACATTGTATAACGTCGTGTATCCTCTTAGCTTTAATAAACTGTTCTCCCAATCAATAAGTGACTGCAATGAGTTGAATTCAGTGAATGTGATACATGCATTAACTACCAACGTTCATCCAATTCCTTAGCATACTTGACATGGAAGATTTTCCACGCCCTACGATCGTCAGTCTCATTCTTGTGCATTTTCTGACATTCAGTCAAGTCGCAGCCGCACATCCCGGGAGCGAGATCCTCGTCCGAATCGTCCCCGTTGTCCTCCTCGAACCCACACGCCCTGAGTGCCCGGCAGCGTTTCTGGTTTGCCGTGACGTTCTCCGTGCGTGGCTTCCGGGGAGGCGGCCGTCCCTCATGGCGTTGTTGTGTCTTTCTCATGTATGGCCGCTCGACCTTCTCGTTGAACGCTTCGGTCCCTTCCTTGGCGATAAGTGCCCTGAGTAAAAGTTCTTGATCAAATGTAAAATAGGTCAAGGGACATATACGTAGCGCGACGCAGCCGATCTTTCTCGTGAATCCCATCCCTATGTCTGCGCATACGTAGTTAAATAACGTAGAATGTCGACTTAATTCAGGCCCAGAACGCACCTCTCGCGATATCTAGCAGCAGCAGCCAAAGCACGGCGGCGGTGTTTTGAGGCGGATTTCTCTGAGGCCTCTGAGGTATGACTAGCGCGTAGACTGAGAATGGGGGGAGGTGTAAGGTTTGATGAGTACCGCAGTAGATGAGGGGATTTGCGAGCGCACCATTTCATACGCTCTCGAGCCGAATCGCGAAGTGTCTCGCAGTTTCTGGTGTACATTGTGAAACGAGTCGGACGACGCGCAGCTAACGAGGGTTGTACTTTGCGGCATAGCGAGCCAGTGTTTGCCGACGGTGCTCTGCTTTGATGTCAGGATCTAGCGGGAGTCGACCCGGAGGCATGGATGGTACCCAAGAATGGCGGTCAGAGAGGAAAGATCACTATAGAGTTTCATAACACAATCAAAATAACGATTCTGGCGGTGAGTTCGCGACCTCATACAAATCTCACTCCTGAAGGACACTCTCTGGACCCTAAAATCTAAGAATATTCAGGTCGACTCGCTATATCATTACTACCGTTAATGTCGCTCCGCTTAATATTTGTAGTGTAATTGAGTGAAATATGGAATTCTTTTGTGACGAAAAATGACTTTTTTGGCAAAAATGCTTAAACCCACCCCCAAAACCATCCTGCAAAAAATGACGGCCAGAAGAGGCTGGCGACTATGAGCCCCTACCCACTGAAAGTGAGTTCGCGACTGTTTTCCATATCGGGTCACAGTACATGTAGACTCTCAATTGGCGCCGCATCAACTTTCTACCATCTCAATTGGCGCGTCTTCTGGACAACTTTCGGTAGGCCAAGGGGCTTGCGGGCAATCCAATTCAAATACCAAAAAAACCAATGAGATTGACTATCGAAAGGTGATCTACGTGACTATGAACTTTGAAACGTAGCATACAAATATTCGACCAGGCACATTAGAAAGGAGGTAGAGAGTTAGTCGAGCTCATCGGGTTCTACGCCGGCGCCGCGAACCGGAAAGCGCAGGCCGGCCCAACTGTACGTCACGACACTTTTGTCCTTGAAATTGGGGTGGTCGAAGGCAATTGCCGCCTCAACGTCGTAATTGCGCACTGGTTCCTGGTGTATTGGCGCACGGCAACTGGGGCACAACCAGCTTTTTTCAAGCCATTTACGAACACAGACATAACAGTGCCCGTGGCCGCACTGATACCTGGACGCAGGTTAGCTCTGCGTACTAACGCACAGATAGGAAGAAACTTACGACACTGGGTGCGACTTGACATGCAAACAGATGCCGCATTTGAGGTGGGGGCGGGAGGTGTCCTCGACCGGGGGGCGCGCCTTGGTCTTGTACAGGCGGCTGTCAGTGAGCGGCGGCACCTGTGTAACACGAAAGCCCTGGGGGTCAATCTGCCTTGGAGGAAGTCCCCAGCGGACGCGCGTTGTAGCGGACGACGAGGACGCGTTAGGTCGACCACGGAGCCGCGGCAGCTGAGCAGGGGAGAGATTGGCGAGAATTCGAGCCGCCCGGGCTCTGAATCTGGAGGGAGCCGTATGTTCGTTGATAGTTGATGGGGGGCCCTCATGGATTTGAAGACGTCGACCTGAAGAAGAGCGTGAGCGAGGGAGAAGCAGAATACTGAAAACGAAACACACCAGAACTAGATGGGGACCTAGTCGGAGGGCGACCTACTGTACGCGTTATCAGCAATGCCATATGGAGTGGGGAAGGCAACAAACTTGAAAGGGTGGGAACCATGTGCCCGTTTTCGTCTATGCAGCAAGGATTGATGACCGTACTCCCCGCCCCGGTGCAGACGACGCGACCGTTCTCATCTACGAGGTAAGGATCGTTGACGGAGGTCCCCACCCCGGTTTTAGCAGCTCGACCATGGTTGGCCATGAGATAACGCGGATACAGATACTGGTCAGGAAGACAGTCAGTTAACGACGGTGCAACGGGGAGACAAACTTTTACTCACATGTATAGCAGCAGCAATTGGAGGTTTTGGAAAAAAAAGGGGGGGAAGGAAAGAACTCTGGTCGACCGCTACTTATATCCGCGCGTCGGAAGCGACATCAGATCTGAGATGGAACGCAAAAGGGCAACCAGCCCGAGTCGACGCTCAGTGAAGTGGAAAGGAAAGCATCGCCATCACGTGTCCAAATTACACGATTCGTAAACGGTCCGGGTAAAGCCGTGTGTGTAGTTCCACTAACTAGAATCTACAGCGCGACATACGATAACTATGCACTATTCGAAGGCTTCCTCGTAGCTCTGATCGTATTCCTTCACCGTCGGGTACAAAGCTGCCGCCGCTCCGCCTGCAAGGCGTTCGCAATACGTTTGCAACTCTTCCGTCATTTCCGGATCCTGCTCGTGGCGTGAGAAGCCGTTCGAAAAGTACTGGTGTAGCGCGTCGTCTAAATACTGGGTAATGAACATCTGCCAGCAGGGGACTTCGACCTCGGTGAATGAATACGGCATCCACGCCGCGGGGAACAACATGGTGGACCCAGTCGGAAACTCGACGACTGTCTTCTCAGTCCAGAAGATCATATGGCCGTCGTCAAGACCGTAGTTCCCGACCGAGGTGAGCGCGCGCCATCCCTTCGCATAGTCGCGCCTCTCGACGCACGGTGGAAGTGGAGTTGCATCCGGGCTGCAAAAAATGTACTCCACCGTGGAGAAAGCAGTCGGCTGAGGGGGACCGTCGTTGGGAATCCAGCAAGGTAGGTGTAGGGACGAGTCCTTTTTAAGCACGCCTTCGATTATTTCATTCGCACTATTCCATAGGCGGGGCGCGATCTGCTGCAGCATGGCTGCAGTTATTTCATCAGGGGACTTGGGGCGGACATTGGGGGAGAAAAAGCTGACCATTCTGATACGAGGTAATTCCTTGAATCGCTGGAGAGCTTCTCAGCTCCGCCACTATGCAGGCATTTTCGCCTGTCTGCGGGATGTCCTGCGGACGCTGAGAAAGAAATCGGAATCAATCGTCAATAAGGGTGCAAAGACACATACCGGGCCACAGAGGCCGCCGAACTGCATCCCCGCGGTCACAGAATCGACAGTGCCGCCAGTCTCGCGTATGTGCTGCCGGGCGCGCCACATGGCCTCGCCTGCGTCGATGACTGTCCGCTCCCACTCGCGGTGCTGCTCGGGGGGGCCGACAAAGAAAGCACCCAAACGGTCACGCAAATCGGCGAATCCTCCAGGCTGTCTGTAATTATAGTGCGCAAAATTTCGTGAGTCGCGATTTCTCTTGTATATAGAACGTCCTCACTCATCCCATCTGATAAACCGAAAGCCCAAAGCCTTTAGGTGTCCAGGTGAGAAGACGTTCGGCACAGGTGTAAGATCGGCCAAGACGTTTGTACTAGGCCTGGGACGCAGCTCGTACGGGCGGAAATCCGTTAAAAACTGGGTGGTCCAGATTTTGTGCTTGGGTGGCTCGTAGTCGTCCGAGCCGGATTCAGAAGAAAGTGAGTCGGTTTCATGAGATGAAGAGTCGGATTCAGAAGCTGAGTCGGATTCATGACAAGATTCTGAGTCGGATTCGGAATCTGCATCCACAGACACCCTGGGGGGCATTGGGTCGGTTATCCGCACCGGAAATAATAGAGAAGGATGGTTTCGGTAGCCAGCTAACGCAAGCTCGTCGGAGAGGATGTCGACAAAATCCACCGACAAGTAGACAGTTTTTCCACGACGCGGTAGGGTATAGGTACTCCAAGGTGGGACACAGTCCATGATGAGGAAGGCGACGGTGCGTGTAGAGACCTCTCAGCTTTCTCAATTATATTATTTACTTATTTTACTTATTCAATATTGGCTTTCCAGCCATCGACATCTCAGATCCAAAATCCAGTGGCCAGGGTCCGGCTACAAACCATCACCTGTTTCTTTTCGGTCGACGCCGCCGGGGCAATAGGTACCATGATTATTAACACTCCATGCGCGCGCATATAAAATGATCATCAGAGAAGGCCCGCCCTCCGCCTGAACCCTGATATTGCCACCACGCATCACTCCCAATGTCAATTGTTATTAATTTGTGTAAGCCATTTCTTCATCGTGCGGTCGCGCAAAATCATTTACAGCAGGCCCCCTCAGGTCGCGAACTCGTTTTGTACAAGCCTCTCTGGAAGGAACTGGACGCCGATGGCGACCCCATTCCCCCTTTGCTGCCGTTGGAGGACGATGACGATGTCCCGGACTTGATTTCCGAAGAAGATTGGTGCAAGGCGATGATGTGAATCACCATGCTTGCGTTTCCGTCGTTTCTGGGTTAATTCGATCCTACAGATCCCAGGCTCGCTTCTATTCGATTGATGCATCGTTCAAACTCGAGCGCAGCAGTGCCAGCAGCCACCAGCTGGGAGGCGTAGTGAAGCCGCCGTACCAGGACTTGAACAAGGGAGAGTCCTTCACGCGCTGCGAGTATCTCTTCTGGGACGGCATGGAGACCACATTCAAGGACGCTTTACTTACCGTCAACTATTCGGCAAGCTGTACCGCGGTGTGCGCCTGTGCATGCCACAAGGTATAACCTTTTCGGATTTTTTGTTGGCCCTGACGTCGTCTGATTTCTTTTTCTTGGTTTCAGGGTACGGTCCGGGCGAAGTTGTAGCACACGAACAAGGTAATTAACCCGTTGGATTTATCTCCGTGTTTCTGATCATGCCTCGTTCTTTTCAGATTCAGAAAGCGGTTAAGCGAAGAACTGGACGAAACGCATAGTATTATTTCGTGTAACGGGGTTTTTTTTTTTTTTTGTTTAATAAAAAACCTCTAAATGTCGTTGGAGAACCTGAAGGCCGCATGATCCAAAAAGGTCGACAAGTGGAGTGACGGCGAGTGCGTACGGGACTGATCCTTCTACTTACAGAATGTCTCATGTATTCTGATTGGGGCGCGGCAAAAACCGCCAACATCTCACACAGGTTCTCACAGTTCCGTGTGCAGGCAACTCGAGGCGTTGATCTTATGACGACGGTACCAAACCATGGGACCAGGTCGATCGGTTTTCTCCTCCGACTGGTCGTCAGCCAACTATTTCTTCCGGTGCAAATCCAGGGTTGCCAGGACTTGAGGAGACTTGAGGTCTTCCTTGATGTAACCTGGTGATGATGGATGAATATGAGTCGGAACGTTAGCTACCAGACATTTGATCCTTTGAATAAATAAGGTACGTGTGCTCTTGGAATCGCGGCGGGCTCGCTGAGTATGTTTCTTAATGTGAAAGTAAAGATTGGAATAGCAGTGAAGCTTTGAAGTATGCTGAGCCCACATGACACGGACGGTTGACAGGATTGCTACTTACTTTCTTTTTGGAAGATGGCGGAAACACGGAACTTGGAAGCACATGTGGCTGCGGAAGCATAGAACTACCGCGGAAGCACAATAAAACCACCGCGGGATCAGCGAAGTATGATTTGAAAATCAACGAGTTTGGGCGAGTGCATTTTAGGGTGATCATATGATTTAGGAATCAGAGATAAGAAACCACATCCCCAGTATAACTGACTCTACAGTTCGGCATACGCAAAGTAAGTGCTGGGTGCTTGAGGCTGGATTTGAAGGGTCACCCGTCGCATGCTACTTGTTCTGAAGTTACTATGAAGTTAAATTAATAATTTTCCTCGTTAGAATTAAATAGGATCGGCGATCTTGATGGCTGTTCATGTGAAAATGCCGGAAGGGGCGAGTATCGGCGAGTGCATCTTGATTTTTGAGTCATCTGAGCGGATCATTGATGGTGATATAGAAATCCCTCTCCGCTGAGCAAGGTTCAGCAAGCTGAGCATAGAAACAAGCTGAATTGAAGGAAGCTCACTGAGCCTCACTCGCTCGCCGCTGCAGCCTAGTTCCAGGGACCAGCGCTGTTCCAGCCTACCGTAATAATGGGACAGGGATCGGCGGGTTCTTTGATCGTGGATACCATGCGATGCAAAGAAGCTAGGAGAATTACGAGAAGTTACGAGATGTGTGTCAATGATAGGTAGCTTTGATGGGCGTCATTAAAGCTGAATGGGGTAGGTAGCAGAAGGGAATTACCGAGCGAGCAGCCCGCGAGCTTGGTCAACAGGGACATATGTATTCTGATTTGCAGAAAATAAGGCGAGGAATTACGTAGGAGAAATAATCTACGCTGGAGACAGACCGAAACTTACACCGGTATCTCATCTCCTCTACAACATCGTTCGTCCTGTTTTTTTTTTTTTTTGCGTCCTTTTTGCTCCCTGGACTTGAATTTTCGATGTCGAATAAGGAGGAAACTGCGGCGACAGACTCGGAGTCGGACTCAGACGCCGAAATTACCAGCGAAGGTAATCGAACGATCAGCGACATCGACCGCGACTACGAAGAGGACGGTCAGCGCGACGTCTGCAAAATACCCCTTGGTCCGCATGTGGATCGCAAAGCCCGCGTGTTTCGCTGCTGCAATTGCGAGCTGAGCATTCAGTGCGAGTCCTGCTGTGCTCAGATGCACGTGTGCAGAGGTACGCATGTCATGCAGGTCAGTCACAGTATCGGCTCGGAGAGGATTCGCACTGAAAGTACCCTTTGTTACGTTTTAGGAATGGGACGCAGAAAAACGCGCCTGGGGCGCGCGCGCCATGTTACAAGACTCAAAGTTATTATTCACTATGCGAAAATTTTGCGGTATTTGTGCTATGGAAATCGCGGGGGCTTGCGAACTTGTCCCGCTCGGGACCTACCTTTGCGACAGCTGTGGACCTTCGTTATTATGCGACATATGCACGCAGCGCCAACACTATAAGTACCCTCTCCATTTCTTGAAAGTGAGTTATTTTTTGAAGTATTTTGCACGACTTGCTCATCGGAGTTTGCAGATAAAGGAAATCGGGAAATGGCTCCACACGACGCTCGCTAAGGAGGGTTTTGTATATCAACTGGGACACCACGGGGGGCCGTGCTTGAAGCCCGAGGAACCGATAGTACCGATATTCGTCATTGACAGAAAGGCGTCGCAGACCGTGAATGTGAAATATTGCGGATGCGGTAAATTCGAGTCGGGCGCAAGGGGCAACTGGGAGCAGATCTTGCACAATGGATGGTATAGGGCGGGACTCGTGCACCCAAGAGTGTGCATGACGTTTGAGGTCATGTCGTCAGAGCAAGCCGCTATTTACCTCCCAGAATGAGCACTGTGTAAACAACTACTTGATGTTTTTGAGGATGATTCGACTTAATGTTGGGCGCCTTTTTTGAGCCTAGGCGTCAAAGCCAAGGGCATCCGATCCTAATATAACCAAACATCTCTTCGTTTCCTTTTGACCAAACTTTTGACTACTCGACCATTCGTCGGCAAAGCTCAAACCCGTAACAATAGTAACAATGGCTTGTGATGATGGGTGGGTTCCTTGATTACGACCAACCCCGTGTGGTTCCCCATTTTCTGACTGCGAGTCAGCAGGCTGAAATCCGTATAACAACGACTGTGTGATGGTCTGGTTCCTTGATAACCCTTTTCCACCCCTTCTGGGAGTCCGTCTTGTTGCGCGACACCTTGAGAGAGGAAAATGCAAAATCCTGGAACTCTTTCCTTCCGCTCGAGTCGCTATGTGGATGTGTCTTGCGGCCGCGACGGCGAGGACCTTGCAGGCTCCCGCATTGCTGCGGATCGTGGTTTGCTCATCTCCGATGATGGTGAGCGAGCGACGGAAATCCTCCATAATATCGCTCACAAGAGACGACGTGTTCGTTTACGTCCAGAAGATTTGAAAGATTCGCTGGGCTGCTGGATACCCGTGGATGACGAGGACTACGAACTCGATCAAGCTTTGACTTTGGCGATGGATTCTGTTTCTGGCGCGTCTCTGGACGAGGCGTCAGGAGGGAAGCGGAAGAGCTACGAGAGCTCCGTACGTGATCTTCAATTTCGAGTATTGCAAGTATATCAGCGCTTAACTGACAATGCAGGATAACCCGGGGATTCTGTTCCCGCAAGTGCAGCAACTGTTCCTCGAGGAGACCTTGCGTCATGCCGGGCTGGGAGACTCCTTGCATCACCAGGAATGTGCGCTATGCCACTGCAATCTTGACCGTAACGATACTGGCGAGGGGCCCCGGATTTTTCGTTGCGCCCCCTGCGGGGTTTTCCTGCAATGCGAGAAGTGCTGTCTCGAGCGTCACTCCTTGACTCCACTTCATCTACCATCGGTCTGTATACGTTATCTTTTCTTAGGTGTCACGCTGAGTTTTTGTTTAGGAATGGAAAGGCCAGTTTTGGGAGCCGACTACATTGGGCTCCCTCGGCCTTGTCTATCAGTTGGGCCATGAAGGTGGCCGGTGCAAATACCCAGCGGCGCAGGCCCGGAGCTTAGTCGTCATGGACGTCGACGCCATCCACACAATCAAATATCGCCTCTGCTCCTGTGATAGGTCGGATACAAGCAACAATTTGCGTCAGATGCTGCGTAACGGCTGGTACCCCGCGTCCGCAACGGACCCCGACACATGCGCCACTTTCAAGTCTCTCGACCTCTTTCGTCTATTGAATGTCATCGGGAATGTGAATGGCCAGGACTTCGTGCGAGCTCTAGAACATAATAGTAGTGCCATGGGATTAGAAAAGGTTCCGGTACGTCGTTACTTCCTAAGGCGCAGACGGATCCTACTGACGTCCTACAGGATCGCTACAAGACATTCCTGCGCATGTCACGTCAGTACGCATGGCTGGAGCGCATCAGGCACGCTGGGCTCGGACACAGGCCCGAGGGCCTCCAGGCCACCAAGGCAGGCAAAAGCTCAGTGATTTGCTGGACGTGCCCTTTCGAGGGACGGAATCTCCCTGACGGTTGGCGAGAAGTCAAGCAAAAGTCGAGGTAAGTTATTCTGCTGATGTCCGACACAGTAAACGAGGGACTGACGGTGCAAAGGTACTTATATAGGCTGATCCTCGCCATGGACGCCAATTTTAAACTGAAGAATCGAATGCGTGCGAACGAACGCGAGGACCCATCATTAGGTCCCGGATGGGGGCGTTTGTGGAGCCCACGGCGTACAGGGAGCATCTGAAGAAGTATGTGGCTGAAAACGATGTACGTGGCTCTGTTTTGGGCCGATCCTTTATGACTTACAACGGCGTTTAGGTAAGCACCTGCATTGCGTTCGCTGCCCTCACCCAGAAAGAGACGAGGAACACCAGTGGCCTACGCGTTTCGGGTGTGGGCGGATGTGTATGCGCACGGCATGAAGTGGTTCGTCCCAACGGTCTGGGCGACCTCCAGAAAGGCGAACGGTACGCTGGATCTATTAGGCATACATAAATTAAAAACTGAAATACGCCGGCAGATACGCCAACATGGACTACATATTGATGTCAGCGCTCGCTGGATTCGACCTAAAGGAACTTACGATATCCTACGACATCGCGTGCCAGTGGAGGAAGAATCTCCACGAACGTGTGAAGAAGCTGCCGGAGCACCTGCGCCCCGACTTCGAGAAGTTTCTGTTCCAATGCGGGTTGCCAGTGTGGCACGCCTCGTCTCATGAAGGGGAATGCAAACACTCATTGGGCAGCTGAACGATCGCATTAGCGCAGCGGGGAAGAAATACAAAGACGCGCGAGCAGCACTCACTAAGCTGAAAGGCTCCGACTACGCTCTGCACTTCAAGATGCTAAACGACGCGGATTTGACGTTGGACGGTGATACGAAGGACGGGGAGGACGCGGCAAGAAAGAAACTGTCGATGATTTCGGCGGGGAAGGGGGAGAGGACGCCGCGGCATCTCAAAGGGTCTTCGCGCACGGTCCTTTCTTGGATATGGGCATCGCAGGGATCGGGGGGCACGTCGGCTCCAGCGCCGGGGCCCGCGACGGTGGCGGCAGCCGGGAACGAGGACGGGGACGGGGACGGGGACGGGGACGATGCGGGGGACGGCGACGACGGGGTACACGAATGTAAGTCGTGATGCTTATTTTACAGTCGAATTGATCTGACAGTCGTGTGCAGCGTTACGCGTGGAGTGGGCAAGGGCGAAGGCTCGTAAGAATCGCTGGGAGGAGGAGGTCCTGCTCCTGCGTGAGGAGATGCGGCGCCTCATGAGGTATCTCGAATGGACTGTGACGACCTGGGAGGGGCTTGCAAGGCTTACCTCGACCAGGGACGACCTGGAGGACGCGACGCGCGCGGGTTGGAGGCTTATGCGTGGCAGCAGGCCGATCGGCATCGTCGCCTTTCTGCGAGCTACTGGAAGGATCTCAATTTAAGCTTGGGCGACGCGACGGAATCGGTGGTGGCTGTGGATGGCGACGACGGCGACACCGAGGGCTTGAATGTGCTGTTTGGCTAAGGTTTGTGGCTTAACGCGCATCCAGAACCTCGTTAATTGATTCCTTAGTGCGGGCGGCGGGGCGGGCGAGAGATGAGATGGCGGCAGCGGCAGTGACGTGGCGGCGGCGTGGCGGCAGCGCGGCGGGCTGCTGCGGGAAGGATTATATCATGATTTGATTAAATACACGATGCCGATTATGTCTCCCGAATATGTTTCCCAATCGACTTCTTATCTACAAACGTTTTTCACGCGATTTGCCCAATTGGGACTCTCTGGGCTTTGGCCCAGAAAGAAACCGAAACATTTGTGAGGATTTAGACAGGAATGGATGGATCACGCATGGCCTGTGAGGTTAAAAGAGCCATTAAGAGCAGGGGAAAGCACCCTAGCCAGGGCCTGGCTAGGTCCATGTGTATAGGCAAAGGAGCACCTGGCTGTGTCCAGGCCTGTAGGCTAAATGGTACAGCGAGCATTGGTTGCGCCGCGTCTTTGGCCATGAACGACATGGCGTACCGGACAACCTTTTCCTTGGAAAGTTCTCCGTTCTCTACGAAAGCCTCTGGGACGAGCTGGGCATACGACCGGACGGCGTGGAGAAACACCTGGCCCTGCGTCCGGTTGCCGTCGAAGACGAACGGGGTTCAGCCGGAGGACCAATTTTGCGCCGGACCCGCCGGTTGTGGTGTACTGCATGAACAGTCCTGGACCCGGTTCCGGAGCCGTTTTGGCAAGGGATAGGGCAGGCGAGATTGCACGTTGCTGTTTTTCGAGTATTTTGGTGAGGCTGGCTAAGGTGGCCTCGATCCGGTCCATCCGGGCATCGGCGGCTGCTGCATCAGCACCGGACATGGTAGAATCGAGGACAGGGGAGGAGGGGATGAAATTGGAAGTTGGGGTGGTGGGAGCACTGCCACTGTGATCCGAACCTTCCAAGCCAAACTTCCCAATTTTGTCGAGTTAATCCCCAGAGAGAGTTTCTTCTGCTGTAAGGGCAACCTCTAGGCCCGAGAATCTCAAGGGACTAGCAAGGGGAATCCGAAGATGAATAAGAAGTAGCTAAATACAGGAAGATACGCACCTAGCGAGGGGAATCCGAAGAGAAGAAACTCTGAGGATTCCCATGCTAGGTCGTGGGTATAAGTGGCTACTGACTAGTAGCACATGACCGGAGTGATCGGCAGATGTCTCGGGCTTGATCGCAGACTTGATGCCATTGCATAAGCGACCTGTGGGGTTCCATAGGTGGATTACGTAACTTGGGCCGGTCGACCGGGCACCGGGTACCAGATGACCGGGGCTGGGTGCCGGGTGCCGGGTGACCGGGGCCGGGCGGAGGTTCCCCTGACAAATTTTACCAAGATATTTGGATTGGGTCGCTAGGGGAGTGTTGCAAGTATTTGCCTGAGTACCTTAGACAGTGTGCTGGATGCATCCGAGTCTATAATGGTCAATAATCCCAAAATCCATTTACTTCCTGAGAGGCCGACCCTGAACACACCCTAAAACGGCCATTTTCGAGATTTTAACAAAGTATTTGGGTTGGGTCGCTAGGGGAGTGGCACGAATATTTGCCTGAGTGCCTCAGAGGGTGTGCTGGATGCATCCGAGTGTATAATGCTCAAACATCTCAAAATCCATTTACTTCCTGAGCAACCCAACCCCGAACACACCCAAAAATAGCCATTTTTCGTGATTTTAACAAGATATCTGGCTTGGGTTGCTAGGGGTAACATGAAGATTCGCCTGAGTGCCTTAGAGGGTGTGCTGGATGCATACACCCCTCATCACACCAAAAATCTCACAATCCACTCACTTCCTGAGCCACCCGTATTTATACCAAACAACATGGTACCAAACAATCTATCTATTTCACCATGTCTTTCAGTCAAAAACTGAAACAAAGGATGGAACCATTCTTCACTCAACATTCTTCACACATTGTACCTTCCTTTTGCAAGTGAAAATAGCTGAAAAGGTTTTACATTTTTCCTACATTTTACTATCCTTTTCCAAGTGGACATACAGGCGAAAGAAATTTTACTTTTTTACTTTTCATTTTCAAAGTGAAAATTTGGGTGAAAAAACTTTTACATTCTTCACATCTTCCTCTTCATTTTCAAAGTGAAAATTCAGGTGAATTGTGTTTTACTTTTTTCACCAACATTTTTTGGCTGAAAATGTGTATGAATTACTGGTAGTAAACCTGGAGAAGTCATGGATTTTCTTTGAAAATTTTCACTGACTTTGAGTCAGAAAAGTACTGGAAAACCTATTTAAATTTTTCGCTGAAAAGTTTCAAGTTTTTCACTTGCTTTTTCAGTGAAAACAAGTGTGAAAAGTACAGTTTTCAACGGGTCAATGGGACACCACCACTCACTGGGACAGTCGAACAATTTGCCTCATTGGAGTCATAATTCTTACCCAACAGTCTCGAAATAAATCATCCTTAGTCTTGTGGGTATTATCATTGTTCTGCCCGACTTCTATGGCTGCATAATTCAAATCAAGTCCTCTGGTAAATCAGTTTCGCCGACCACAGCATGAGAAAACACTTTAATGGCTATTTTCAAATATAGTAAAGACACAGAAATATAGGTATAGACTGTATGAATGTCTCTACTTAGTTTCCGTACATTCTGAGCTACATTTCATGGAAAGGACACAGTTTACTCCTTGCCGAGAATTATGATGGTCACATCCCAAATAGGAAGTCGCCATCAAAACAGCAAAATTTAACTCTCTTCGCCACTCGACACATCAGAATGGTCGGACGCGCGAAATCCGACACCAAGAAGGTGCAGGTCTCTCGTTCACATCGCGACGAATGGATGGCCATCGCCCTGGACCGGTATCACGAGGAAAGAGCGCGTATTGTTGGCTCCCAAGGAACATCGCAAAGGGGTGCGCCAAATCTGCCAGACTGTCCAGCAGGAGTACACGGACGCAACAGGGCGGTCGATTCGTCTCTCCAGTTCAACCCTGAACAGACTTGTGAATGGGAACCCAACAAAAAGTGCTTCGAATGCCGCAAAGAGCTGGGTGTTAGAAGAAGAGGTGGAAACCGTGATACGCTACGCTGTTGAGGTCGCGTCGCATGGATTCCCACTCACTCATGAGAGACTGAAGGACTGTGTTGATGATATATGCTGTGCACAACTTGGAGATGCGTTTCCGGCTGATGGTGTAGGCGTTAATTGGACACATAGATTTTGCGAGAAGTATTCTGATCGTCTTCGGACTTACTGGTCCACCACATTGGACAACAAGCGAGGAAGGGCAGTTAACCCCATCACAAACAAGGCCTACTTCGACTTGCTCGAGGAGGTTTTGGCGGGCAAACGAGACTACGAGTTTGACCAGGTCCTCAGCGACGACTCTGGCTCACCGGACAACTTTATACCTGTCCCTATCAAGCCAGGGAATATCTACGGCTCAGATGAAAGCGGTTTTTTCCCATCTGGTAACGTCCGCCAGCGTGTCATAGGCCCCAGGGGAAAGACGACTCAGCACCAGCAGTCCGATGGGGGTCGCGAAAACACAACAGTGATGGCAACCATCTGCGCAGACGGTACCTACACTCGTCCTGTCGTCATTTTCAAAGGGAAGGTGTTCCAAGTCAAGTGGGACCAAAAGAATCCTCTAAATGCATCGTGAGTTGCACATATACAACCGCTGCATCAGACTTTAACTTATTACAGTATCGCCTACCAAGCAAAAGGATGGACGGACAACAATATTGCCGTTGATTTCCTTAAAGATTTCCACGAACAGACTAAAGAAAAGGCTGCTGGAGACACCCGGCAACTTAGTGTTGACGGCCACCTTTCACATTACAGTTTCGAGTTTCTTAGGCTGGCCCGGTTGTTCCGAATTCAGGTGATGTCATATCCGGCTCATGGAACGCACGTCTACCAGGGCTTGGATGTTGTCATATTTTCGGTGTTGAAGCGTTACATGACAGCGGAGAAGACAGAATTTGAGCGCACGAAACGGCAGAAGATGGACAAGACAAATTTTTTGCAGATCTACGCTCGAGCACATGTTCAGGCATTTACTGAGGCAAATATCAAGGCTGCCTTTAGAGTAACAGGGCTTTGGCCGTTCAATCGGGCAGTAATCACACCGGCGATGATGGCACCGAGCCTCGAGACCGCCGCGTGGGGACATCTTCCTGTGGCTCCAAGCACTCCGGTCCGAGCGGTTACAGACATGATGTATCAGATCCACAACACAGCCAAGCGACCTCGTTCTAGAACACCGGACGGCAGCTGCGCTGGGCCATTGTCTAGACCCATGCGATCACTGCAATCACTCCTCGAGGGGAGCCTCGAGACAATCTGCACAAGCACATCTGCTTTCTTGATCACATCTTCTCCTGTTCAGTCCACGTCAGCTCCTCCGGCTTTCAATCTGATCCCCTTGTTGCCACACAAGCAGAAGAAAGCCCGTTATTCGGGTCTCCTGGCAGTCGTGCCATCCAATATCATTGAGGAGGAGCTACAGAATTCCGTACGTGAACTGTTGGCGGCAAACAAGCAGCAGAAATCCCAGCTCGCCCAGATGCAGTCCAGTCTTGTCTTGAACGGGGCATATTGACATCAGCAAATCCTGATTGAACTATAGAGTGCTACATAGTGCTACATAGTCCAGTGTAGTCCGGTGTAGTGAAGGTCCTTTGCCGCATAGTAATCCCTCACTATGTAGTACTATGTAGAGCTCCATAGTATGCTATAGTACGGTGTAGACCCAAAAAAATCAGGATTTGCTGATGTTGTGACCTTGTCCGAGGCCAGTTGGCAGCGCAGGAGGAGAGCAAGAAGGAAAAGAAGAAGGGCTGTCTGGTGGGTGATGGGATGCCCCGGCTCCTGACAGCAACGGCATTTGTACGCCGTGTCGAGGAGTTCCACAAGGCAGCGGAGGCAAAGGCCAGTCAGCAGGCGGAGAGGAGAGTAACACGAGAGGACAAAAAGAAGGGAATAGCAGAATGGCAGGAGCTGGAGCGGGTCAGAAAGGAAGAGAATGTTGCCATCCGCGCACGCTGGAAGGCCGATGTCAAAGCCTGGGAAGTTGAGCGCGACCGCGCGAAACTTTTGCATAAGCGGCCATCGTGGACAAAGCCAACTCTGAAGGGGCAACTCTTCTCCGCCGTCCCGAAGCCTGCTTTTGCCGTCACCGGAGTTGATGAGCCCCCGTTCCTGGACCTTCGAACACTACCCAGTCTGGTCCAGCTGGCTCCAAGGCGGCAGACAATTCGGGAGATGAGACAGAAGAGGAATCTGAAGAAGAGGAGAGTGAAGAGGAGAGTGGGAGTGAGGAGGAGGAAGAGGAACGGGATAGCGACGCATGATTACGTTCGAATACACGGCAAAGTACCTGAAGGAATAACTTGTCCGAGCTTAGCGCCTGTTAGACGCTGAACGGAAGCGACAGCCAAACAAAAACAATGTCACGCTGTGTGACTGTCCCAGTGAGTGGTGGCAGAAGTTCGCTCTGGTTAGCCCCTCAGATGAATCCCAAAAATTAAGACCTCTTATGAAGAGATGTACAGTGTATGAATAAAGGTTTTAGTCTACTAGGAATTTCGAAAAAACCTCAAAAACTTCGTCCATCAGCGATTCAATTAAAATGTCCCATTGACCCGTTGAAAACTGTAAGGGACATTTTTCACCTATTTTTTCACTGTAAAACTTGAAATGTTCAACCTGTGATGTCTGAAGAAAACAATTGAATATTATTTCGCATTTTTCACATTGATTTCCAGTGTAAAATGTCAAAAAAACATTTTGAATTTTTCACCTCTTTTTCAGTGAAAAAAGTGGAGAAAAAGATGGTGAAAAATGTTTGAAAACATCGATTCGTGATTTTGAATTTTACACTTTTTTTCCACTGAACATTTTTCACACATTTTACATCCCTTTTCCAAGTGAAAATTCAGGTGAATAACTTTTTAGATTTTTTACCAACATTTTCAGCTGAAAATGTGTATGAATCATTGGTAGTACATCTACTGGAGAAGTCATAAATTTTCTTTCAAAATTTTCAGTCTGATTTTGAGTCAGAAAAGTACTGGAAAACTATTTAAAATTTTCACTGAAAAAAAAGGTGGAAATTTCAGTGAAAAATAACACATGTTTTTCACCAATATTTTCACTGAAAAACTCGAAATGCTCAACTAGTGTTGGAAGATTGGAAAGCTTGAAACAGCAAAGTTTGTGTGGTATATGTGGGTCGGACAGAGCGCGTTAGCCCCATTGTCTGGTCGTATGTGTTAGTTGCACTTGTTGACTCTCGTTGTTTTGCTTGTAAGTTGAGTCTCCATCCGGCGCCATTTCCGCTTGGCATGTGCCGTTCCAGTCCTGTGCGAAAGGAGGGGCAGCAGCGGGCGTAGTACGGCGGGGGAAGCGGCGAGGTGGCATGGACGACACAGGTGTCATTTTGAAGAGATACACTTTGGGGAGCAGAACGGGAAATCAATAGACTGTGCTTAGTTTACATTACGGAGAAGCAGCCTCAGTGGGGCTGGTTTATGCTGGATGCCAGGCTGGGCAGCGTATGCGAGCAATAGGGACACCGGGTTTTCAAGGCATATTCAGCCATAAAACACGCATGTAGCGATAGAGTGGGTTCAGAAGATTAGACAGGCGAAAGAGCGGGGCCAGGAAGGGCCCCAGAGGCGAAGGGGAACCAAGGGAGTGCTGATAAGTGAGCTCCGAACCTAGTATGGAAACCAACAGAAACAGCCCAAACAAAATACTACAACCAAAGAATCGGATGGAAAAGACGAATCTAATCCAAACAACCAATAGTATGCAGCAAGTGCGGTGTAACGTTCGTTCCAGAGGTACCAGATGAGTGTCAGTCCCTGATTCAGAGCCTTGTAAAGGTTGATCGGGAGAAAGTTTAGTTCAAGAAGTCGTTGTAAGACGAAGCAAGTGTTTGATATGTACAAAACTAAGAGATCCAAAGGATATCTGTTTCGGACACCAAGACACAAGTCGGTTACGACCGACGAGAACGATGGAAACTAAGGAAACCAAAGGTTTCTAAAGCTTCCAACGCAAACACAAAGAGATTTATCGGAATGAAGGGAACCATGAGGTTTACCAATATTCTGAAGCGAAACCAAAGTCCGCAAGGTTTTAACAAAGATGGTGGTGGTTCCAGACAACAAGACAACAAGACAAATGATTCCCAACCAATTCCCAACGATTCATGGTCCAAGACCAGCGATTCTATACGATTCCAACGATTCAAGACCGAAGGCCAGCGATTCTATACGATTCAATATGATTCAAGGCCCAAGGCCAGCGATTCTATAGCTTCCAGCGATTCAAGAGCCATGCTCAGACATTTTATTCAATCCAACAATGGTGATATTCTAACTCCTACAAACTTTAAGCTTGTAGGTGGCTCGAAGATCGACTAGAATCCTCCCAGGTGCAAGCACAAGGCTTACTAGTGGGGGGGGAGGATTCAGTATTGACCCCAGAGACACCTCTAACTACTTATACAATAACAGATATGACTATGACAATGAAAGAATTAAGTAAATGGTCCGTTTAGCCACCCCAAAGTCTGTGTATCCGTCTTGGTGGCTAGAATCTGTTGATTCCCATTGGTTAGGGCACTGAGCACACCATTCTGGGTATATTCCGACCGTTCCTTTGTAAGATTCTGCACATGGTGACTTTGATGGCAGCTTAGACATCAACCACCATGTAGCCCTTTTGCAATGTAACTTGCTTTCTGAAGGTATCCCTCAAAGATCTTCATGGAAACTGTGGTCTCCAGCCATGTAGGCTTCGAATGATACCCCACTTTGAGTTATGGCTCAGGATGGGTTCTTGAGAACGCTCCTACACTTAATGGGAAGTCCTGGGAACTCCGAGATCGACGATCATGGGTTCCCTTTGCTTACTATCCCACTCTGATGCACGTTGCTGAGTAACCGATGTTCGGGTACAATCGAAACACCACCTCTGGTGTTCTCATGTCACTTGGATCGATGTGAATGTGTCGAGAACCAAGATTGAGAATAGAATAATCACTTTAATCTCTAATTCCCATCATTCCCATAGTTCTCATCGAATGGGAACTACCAGAACTTGGTAGAATACCCATATGTTTAGATTGGGCTACACAATCTCCTACATGTTTTGGAGTGAGTACTTGTCAGAGACACCTCTGGCTTCCACCAGGGCATCGTCTCATTGCTCCTGTGATGCTGGCCACAGGCCAGCTACTTTGGGTTCTCAGTACTGCCTATCTCTATATAATATAATTCCAGAGTCAAAGAACCTTCCAATGGAACATCACATGCGATGACCTCACAACTGCTGACGTCGGTGCGGAAACTCCCGGGGTGTTGCATTGGGAGGTCTAACGAGCATGACATGACCGCATACTGGGACCACCAGCAGGCACGGGAGCTGGGGACAATGAGCCCCGTGAATTTATTCACGGGTAGCAACTTCTCTCTATATAATAGAATGGCCGACATAACGAACACTCCATTGGAACGCACACAGCCACGCAGAACAGCGGCATCAATGCCAGCACTGCCCAGACCGCCTCAGCTTGGCACAACCGACAATGGTCAAGGAACAAATCAATCGTACCACGGGTAACAGCCAATGGGCACTGAGGGCACAAACCAGCAAGAAACCGGGAACTGCTACGGGGATACTGGGAACAGCCAACGGGAAACTAGGTTCAACAACAAGGGGCAAACTGAGAACAGCTAATGGGAAACTGGGAAGTGCCAACTGGGTATGGGCTACAACCAACACCTGCCTGGGTACAACTGATAGGATCTGAAGAAACAACTTAAATGCCCGTGAATTTATTCACGGGTACCAACTAGTAATAGATAATATAATAGGAATGAACTACACAATGAAAACCGAAAAATATAGTGTTTTCAAGTGTGTGTTCATTCACTGCTTATCAGCGCGCGGGGGAAAGGGAGGAGGAGCATGATGGGAATAGAACAAGTTTGGATGGGTGGAGTGGCATCGTGCACGGACCATCAATGATGGCAGGCGCAAGTGCGGGGAGCAGCCAACATGCAGCGGGTTGTGGCGCAAAAAGGTGAAATGATGTATCAGGGCCTCTGCTAAGCAGAGGCTTTGATATATCGCGCCCCCACGCTAATCAGCGGGTCCATGATACATCAAATCCCCAGATACACCTGCTTTGCCTTTTTTTTTTGAGCGTCTTATGCAGAGTATTCACTTTCTCAGCTCCAAGAGCTATGACCGTTCGAAGAAAATCTGATTGTTCCCTCTTCTTGGCGAGCAACGTCTCTTCGTCTGCCTAAGTGATCCCAAGGGCAAGAAAGAATTGATGAAAATTGAACCACAAACTTTCATGAGGGTCTACTTGGCATACCGTAAAAAAAAATCAAATGACCACTACAGACGGAAGCCTCCCAAAACCTTCTAGTGCAATTTACACTTCTTTGAACCCAATGTGCGAACATTCTGCTTGGCTCGGCATATTTCTTTGCGGTTGTCAAAAAAGGTGACCCAGTTCCCGCAAAAAATGTGTTCAACTGCCGCCAAAAGAATTTGATGTAAGCTAGTTCGAGACGGCCTTTTTTTTACTCTTCTTCAATTTTGGTGATTTCCCAGTGATTTCTGCTCCACTGAAATCCAATTGAAACTTTGGGATGCAGTCAATTTTGAAAACCACAATTTCCCCTTGCTTGATTTCGAGAGGTCGCGACCAGGGTTCGACATTAAGGCCTTATTGAGGGTCCGGATTTTGGCTAAGGGCTTAATCCTTAATAACCCTTACAGCCGATGTCAGTACCGAGGGCGTGGATCGAAAATTTTCTGTTTTGGGATGTTTCCAAAGAATTCCCTATATCTTTGTCAGTTCTTCACCGATTCACATAAAACTGAATAGATCTACTTAGCCAATTCAAGCACAATTAGTGATAGAGAGGAACTTGCGAAAATATTATGTATTAGGTAATTTCTGTTTTGGGGCTGTATCTAGCTCTTCATCCGAATGCTCTGCTGCCAAGAGTTGTATCAACAGCTCCTCTCAATTAAAGGCCTTGCAGGGCGCGTGTTCGGATGGCTGGAGTATTTTGCCACCAAAAATTGTGAAAGGGGGCAAGGTCTTAGATAGTCATTGCGTGCGGCACTCGGGGGCAGGCAGCTGAAGAACAGGGTGGGATGGATCATTACCCTTAATTAAGGCTTAGGTTGAATCCTGGCTGTCTTTAAGCCTTAATCATGTGAAGGCTTAAACCTTACAGCCGATGTCAGTACCGAGGGCGCGGATCGAAAATTTTTCTTTTTTGGGATGTTTCCAAAGAATTCCCTATATCTCTGTCAGTTCTTCACCAATTCACATAAAAACTAAATAGATCTAGTCAGCTAATTCATGCACAATTAGTGATAGAGAGGAACTTGCGAAAATATTACATATTAGGTAATTTCTGTTTTGGGGCTGTTTTTGCACTGAATACCGTCTAGCATGGTGAGAACATTTCCCAGTGACCTAGAATTTTGGGAGGGACAATGTGTATATGTTATGAAACAAGTGATAGAGCCAGAACTATATGAAATGTCCAGATGAATGTGACCTTGGCAATATCTCTGAAAGCCAAAAACTGCCAAATGTTTTCACTGGAGCTAGAAGGACTGTAACTAAATTATCCTCACTTCTGGCTCTATCACATGTTTTGTCAGGTATGCATGTTGTCTCTCCCAAAATTCTAGGTCACTGGGACATGTTCTGGCCATGCTAGATGGTATTAGTGCAAAAACAGTCCCAAAACAGAAATTAGCTAATACGTAATATTTTCGCAAGTTCCTCTCTATCACTAATTGTGCATGAATTAGCTGACTAGATCTATTCAGTTTTTATGTGAATCGGTGAAGAACTGACAGAGATATAGGGAATTCTTTGGAAACATCCCAAAACAGAAAATTTTCGATCGCGCCCTCGGTACTGACATCGGCTGTAAGGAGAACACTGGTCGTGACTGGCAGCGGTGGATTGGCAGTCAAGGACTGTGCCGCGGCGTGGACGGTGATGACTCGGTGTCGATGATGGTGATAATGTAATCATTCGGGTCGCTACATTTAATTTACAGCCGATGTCAGTACCGAAGGCGCGAATCAGAAAATTGCTGTTTTGGGCATTTTCTGATGTCCGCGACCGATTTGCCTATATCTCAATGAGTTTTGCACGGATCGACTTGAAACTTGGATAGATAATTCGGGCTAATTCAGCCGCTATTAGTGATAGAGAGACATAAGGGAAAATATTTTATCGTGCACTATATGTCACACTGGGTTTTGCGGGCAATAGACCTTGGCTACATAGCTGGAATCCTGTCCAAATGACCTAGATTTTTGGGAGGGGGTACTAATCTATGTATTGAATGAAGTGATAGAGCTAAAATTATGAGGAATTTATTTCCTGCCCTTCCTGTCTCATTCGGGGGTGTGTTTTGGGTAGCAAACAAAGAATGGCTCTAGGTATGTAATGTATTCATAATTTGGCTCTATCATCTCACTCAGTACACATATAAATGCCTCCTCCCAAAAATTCAGCTCATTCGGGCCAGATTTGGGCTCTGCATTCAGGATCCATTGCTGGAGAAGCCTGAGATGACAGATGGTAAACAACAAAAGATTTTTTCAGATATCTCTCTATCACTAATAGTGGCTGAATTATCCCGAATTATCTAGCTACATTTCAAGTCAATCTGTGCAGAAGTCACCGAGATATAGGCAAATCGGTGGCAGGGATCAGAAAATGCCCAAAACAGCAATTTTTTGATTCGCGCCTTCGGTACTGACAACGGCTGTAACCGTTCTTTAATGAAATCCTCGGTGATTTCTTGTAAATGTTTGCATTTTTCTCCACTTTTCTCATTCAACCCCATCGATCCCGAGTTCCTATCCTTTTCAACATTGCCCTTTCATTTGTGACAAACCAACTGACCTACACGCAGCTTTCCCTGACAGACCACAGTTCTCGCAGCTGATTAATTAACCATTCTTTGAAGATTTCTTCGCTCGGTTGTTCTAATTTCCCCCTGTATCCTTTCAGCTCTTGCACATGAAGTAATCCCTTATATCCTCAAGTTTATTTTCTGTCGGACGCCACCTTTTCATCCGTGAGCGACCACCTGACCAGCACACAGTCTTTCTTGACAGGTCGCAGTTGCTGTTGGCTACGGCGCAGCTCGATTCGATCGTTATCACTGGGCTGATCGGCCCCATACTCCTACCGGCTGTGGACATATAAAGTGGGTGCGTATTTTTTGCTCTACCACGAGTTCTCTGCCCACTGTCTGTGTCCTCAATTCGCTTCCCTGCAATATTCTTTTCCGAGAACGGCGACGGCCCAATCTGTAACGTTTCTGTGCATTGGTGACTATTTTTTGGGCTCCCATTCCACGGTCAAATCATCCCTGCTGAAGTGCTGCTATTCTCGGGGCTCTGCTGGTGCTGCCTCAATCTTTATGGTTTCCTCGATTGAAGACTTTGTCGAGTCCGTGGATCAACCCAAGTTGCATCAAATCGTCGTCTGTGCCCCAGCTGTATTCAAGCTGCTGAACCTCCTTCGTTGCGGTGGAAGGAATTTCGTTTCCTTGTAAGAATCTTATATTTTTGCACTGTGGTTCAAACCATCTGTCTCATGCCTTCAATCACTCCTTCGCTCTCCCATGTTCATGTTTGCTTCACTTTCTCGCATCCTGCGTACTCATGGGAAAATTTTACCGGCCACTTTATTGTGCCGCACTTCAATTCAATGACCTTGGTTCTCTGGGGCTCGACTCGTTGTCATTCAAAATCTTTCTGTTGGCACAAGATCGTGCGTTGAACAGGATTTTGGCAGGGGAAAATCTCTTGACTGTCCATTTCACGGCACCACGTAATATATATAACAGTATGTATGCACGCAAATTTAATTTTTGTTTCCCTTTACGGTCATTTACTGGAGTGAAGCGGCGGTACATCCTGTTGAAGGTACTTAGGAAGCGAGAGAAAATAGAATATTATATCATCAAATTTAATAATCATGGCAGCTATATGGTACATCCTGTTGAAGGTACTTAGGAAGCGAGAGAAAATAGAATATTATATCATCAAATTTAATAATCATGGCAGCTATATGGTACAAAGCTCTTGTATAGTATATAATACAACATTACAAATAAGAGCGGGTAAACACCTTGCATCAAATTAAATTCAACCCACATCAAAATTGGCCAGGCACTGGAATTTTATTGGAGCACCACCTTGTATGCTTTCCACAATTCAAACTTCACGGCGAGGGCGAGAAGTAGGCCTGATATTTGGAAATAAGAGGTTGATGGATATGTCCTATAATCACCTATGCGCGTTTTCGATGATTTGCACGGTCAAAAATATCAATCTACATTTCTTACAGGTTTTTTCTCTTCATTTCATTGCTCCAAAATCATTCCCAGATTTTCAGACAGGCAAGCAGGGGATGTTGCCAATTCATGCAAAGGTCGGGTATGGCGGCATCAAGACAAGCCCTGGGTTGACCTGGAGTTGGCAGGACAGGGAATAACCCGGCCGGGACAACAGTCGAATAACCCGGTTATGAGTAACCACGACAGACAACGAGAGGGCAGCACTGAATAACCTGACCCTAGAGGGGAGTTTGGCTGTAGCCATCGAGGTGGGATGTCGCAGGACTCTTAAGAGGCGGTGAAGTAACCGCCTAGTCACCGAACTCGAGGGGATCTCAAGGAGAAGATGATATATGTACGAGTGTCGTTCGTGGTTGTGTTGAGAAAGTGCTGTGCCGTTGTCAGGTCAAAGTAGACTCGATATTAGACGAGGTAGAATCTAAGATACATGTAGATTCTACCGAGTTTATATACTATATCCCCTGAAACTGATGGCTGGTTCCTTATGAAATACTGGGTGCTCCTAGGTGTTCAATCGTGGTAATGGATGATCGGGGTATCCCGATCGTTTTGGCGTGAAGACATATTGTATAACCCCTGGTTGGTTATTCTGCCTCGTCATCTTGTTGTTGGTTGCAAATATGTTCAGTTATTTGCCCAGTATTGTCGTTTCGATAACTCGGGGTGTCTGGGGTTTAAGATTTGAATTGGGCTGAAAAAGTCGGAGGCATGTCGAATCATGACAGGCAGGCGTTATTGGACAAAAGACCAGTGGTCATCCATGGGCATACATGCCCACGTATGGCCACATATGCCATACGTGACCATGCGTGACCATTCATGGCCATCTGTGGCCATGGATCACCATCGAGTGTTGCATATGTGCAACATCTGTGGTCATGAATGTTCATCGGTGTTTCATTTTGATGTGCTTCATGCTGACAGATGCTGTCACAGATGCGCCACGAGTGGTCAATTTGTAAGTGTAAGTTGACCACTGTGGGCATCAATGGTCCACATATGCTGTCCTTTGTTTGGATATCGTCCCAATCCGCCATATTCTGTCCCGTTTAGGCCGAATCAATTTCATGCAAATGTATTACTTTTCTGGATATTGATCAGTTCATTCTCGCATTACTCAGGAACTCATTTGACTCGCGTCAGAGCGGGCGCTGGAAGTACCAATGATTTAGATGCGGCAGGGCATAGCATTGAAGAAAATGCTAGACACACATTTGCACATAGATTAGAATATACTTAGCTACCGTAGTTCTTTAGCTTTCTTGAATCCTATAACTCACCCACTCACCTCTCTTGTGACTGACTACTTGGTTTTCTTGGATTCTTGGAACTCTAACGCGGGTCTAACCTACTTAAATGTACTGGACTTTACAGGAGAGGCTGAGAGCTGGAACTCATGCAGAAATGAAGGGGTGACTCAATACAAAAGAACAACTTGGAGACAGACAAATAAAGCCAGGTTTCAGGCTCAAAATATTGTGCCTGAATTTGTATCGACAGGCACAGTCGCCAATTTGTATGGGCATAGATGTAGCATGTATGCTCAACATACATCCAGCATTTGTGCCCAATTCATGATCATACAAAAAGAAAACACAAGTTCCCACCATACAATGGGCATTACAGCTGTTTGCGAAAGTAATGACACTCCCATCATTTTGTAAATAAGAACAACTTCAAATACTTCCCCTCTTGTCGCCTTTCCTCACTCAGTTCTGGCCGGAATCGGCTCAAATTGAGCGCGTTCGATCACCATTCTGTGCCTCTTTTCAATCGTGCCCCCCGTTCCCGCCATTCTTTCGCCACAGTTCTTGCTCCCTCGGCCGAATATTCTTTCATACCCTTTCTCGTTGCTGTCTCATATCTGCCTCCCTGGGTGCGTTACAGAGCTGGTACACCTTGCATTTGGACTGAACTGGCTGCCTAGAAACCTCCTCTCGTATAATGTCCACCCCCCGGTCAGCTTCACGTAAAATCTCCAGTTACATCTCCACCATTGCTGTTCAGGAGGAACTGGAATCGGATGACGAAATGATCTTGGACCCCGACGCAAATATGGACGTAGATGTCACCCTTGTCAACGGCGACGAGGGGGAGGAGAATCAAGAGGAAGACAGCGACGCAGAGAAAGAGGAAGATGATGATGATGCGGAACAGGGAAACAAGGGGTTGCAAGATGAAGACGTGTCGCAAGACGAAGACGCGTCACAAGACGGAGATGCATCGCAAGAAGGAGATGCATCGCAAGACGAAGAATACGAGGATGAACAGGAGGGAGGGGATGAGGAAGACGAGGTCGTTGTGGTGCCTCAGAAACGCAAACGTGGTGGGAGTCCCGAGAAATCAGGTACCGATCAAACTTTACATTTTCATCCTCTTGGCTGACCATCTCTTGCCCGTAGAAAAACCACCCCCACGTGATATTGAATACAAGATCACCATCTACACCGCCCAGCAGATGAAAAAGCCCAGATCGTCGCGCGGTCCACCCATCACGCAGATCGTCAACCTATACAATAACGAGTCGTGGAGGCGCCTCAGAACCCATATTCTTAAAAAAATCAACGCTGTTCTCAAACCTGCCCACCCCAACTTTTTCGATTACACGATCACTTTTACTGTCCCTCGCCAAGTTTGCGATCCCATGCCCATTGCGGACGTCGAACACTATGACTATCTTGTGAAAAAAGCTCTCTTGGGCAAAAATCCGGTCGCAAAGATCATTGTCGAGCCAAAACAGGTATGAGATTTTGCATATTATCTATCGCCGCCGGCAGTACTCATGTTCTTGGAGGACTCCGCTGCGAATGATAAAGAAAACGACGCAGACGTGGCCAGCGCAAAACCCAAAAAAAAGACGAAGGTCTTTCCTTCCGTCCTGGACTTCCGGATTGCATGCTTACAACATGATAGGTTCGGAATGCCCGCGACATCCTACCCGCAAATGTAGCGCTGAATGAGAAAATTGGGGAGCTGCGGGAGAGATGGAAATGTCTGGTGGCCAGCGGCCCTTGTGAGAGCGAGCATTGTTTTGTCAAGCAAGGTGATCCTGACCATTTTCCGTTGTCTCATGCGCGCATGGAGAGCTGGGGCGCTGCTTGGGTGAGCAGCATACATCCAGATACATATGAGCTGCACTGATTTTTGGATGGGCAGCTGAAAGGGACACAGTTCGCTGACCTGGATACGCCACCCAATAACGAACTATTTGACAAAGTAGCTGCCGCCGCCCGTGCAGCTAAATCTCCGCTTCTACAACGTCGTCTCGAACTCAAAGAACAGGCAGTTGCTGAGAATATTCCTGCAGCACCCCAGGTGCATTTAAATTTCCCCGCTGAGCTTGCAAACCTTCTTCGCCCCGCCACCGCCCCTGCTCCTGCTGCTCCCGATGCTTTTATGCCTCCACTCAAGGCTGCGAATATGCTTATCCCTCACCCTCGCATTCCAGGCCCTGACCTTTCTATTGAGAACTTCTGTACCCTTTATGATCTCGATTCCGATATCTGCGACCGTTTCAAGGAACATAAATTCAAACGCAGCAATGCTTTCAAGTTCGTGGAAGTAGATGAACTACTATCTGAGACCCCCTACCTGGTAGGGCTGCCACCCGTGCCCGCGACGGGCACGGCCGTGGAATCCACGGGCAATCCACGGCACGGCCCGTGCTCTACACGGCCGTCGGAGAGATATCCAGCCCTCCAACGGGACGGCACGGCTCACGGCACGGCCGTGACGGGTACACGGCTGTGTTCACAAGTTGCATGGGTAGTTTTCGACACGAATCTTACCTACGATTCTGTATAACGGATGTAGGAAGTATAATTGGGCTGAGGCTTTGGTATCTGAACTTCTAATAAGGTTTTTCCGTTGTCCCTAGCCTTGCAAGGCAGAAATACCTTGTGCAATAGCCAAAGAATGGCCTGAGGGAAAAATCAGGTTCTGCAGATGCTCATAAACCTTTTGTTACAATGGAATTTAGGTAGGGTTGAAAGAAAGGTTGAAGTTGAACCAGCATCAATCTCCGCCATCTCACTCGGTGATTGCCGAGAGTACCTATAGTCTGTCATTCCTATGGGCAGGAAGCGACCAAACATGAAGGATTCTGGATGTTAAGAACGTGGATCAACGAATTAGTCACTTTATCGAGGATTTCGGAGCTTTATCATGGAGGAAAGAAGTAACCCGTTCCACGGCCGTGACGGCCGTGTTTTCACGGGCCGTGGGCTCGTAAACCGTGCCGTAGCCGTGCCGTTGTCAAGGAGAAAAAATGGCCAACGGAACGGGCACGGCACCCGTGGCACGGGTGCCGTGGAACCGTGGCCACGGTCACGGGCGGCAGCCCTACTACCTGGCCACCCTGCCTAGTTGGCCATTGGGAGTCTAGCATGCCGACACTTTTTTGTTCACTCCCAGGGATAATGGAGGATGGGAGTACGATCTATAACGAAGGTCTGAACCGAATTTGGAGCCGGAGTGATGAGTTGATCGAAAGTTACGACATCTCGGATCAAGACCCGCAACGTGTGAACATCAATTTCTTACGCGACGCGGCTTGGCTTCGTCTCGGCTGGCTCTCCGCCAATTCTTGGCCGTTCCGGAACTTCGTGGGCTCGTTCTGCTCCCCGGATTCGGGGGATTCACGTGTTACCATACCCGCCACTGAGGAGTCAAAATCCTCCCCGCTATGCTCCCATGAACGCGCCGCTGCTTTTTCGAGTTGCTCCCCCTAGCCGACGTTGTATCAGACGACACCGTGGGCCTACCACTCTGGAATTGCCCACGAGGCTTTTTGGGGTGCAATGGCTAAATGCCGGAGGTATGTTGGAATTTTATCTGCCCAACTCCCTTCTCATTGTAGTGCTTTACTGCCACCGACGCAATTTTGGTGTTGCCAACACCAGGAATTTTTTGGGGAGCTGTGAAGACATTGCTATGGAGTTAGGTATCTAAATACGTCGTAGACCTTCCTTTTAAGCTATTTGAGTCTTAATTTGGGCCACAATATGGATCCGTCTTCCAGTAGACATGCCATTGCTTCAGGGACCTTGTTTCGGGACTTTCCCCCATCTGAGAAGCAGTCATTTACACACCTCATATGGGTTGCACGTTGAGTATTATATGTTCGAATGGTCACTATATACCCTAGATACCATTTCCGATGGATCCGGGCGTCGTATTCAAGCCTTGCGACTTGATTTGGCTGGGTGGCCAACTAGCCTGTTATTTGGCCATGTTGAACTGCCGGCCGAAATAAATTCACTGTAACTGCAAATCTTCAGATATTTGGGTGGGAGTAGTCTTGAACTCTTCGTAGGATCCTTGCCCTCATTCTGACACAGTTGGGCGCACGTAGGGTCAGCGGACAGAGTGAGATTCAGGGATGAATGCTTAAGTGGCCAAGTAAGGGGTCTCATATAGTAAAGGAGATGGGTTTTATGAGAGGCGAAATAGCAGAATTAAAGGTCGCTGTGGGTGTGTGGTCGCAGTTGCCCAGTGAACACTGAATGTTTGTCTAGTATTGCAGTCGTAATTCATGTAACTCGCATAATTGTAATCCAGCTATATCAGAAGTAACCGGCATGAATGAAATATCCGATCGCATCCAACTCCGTGATAACGTTCATAGCCTCAAGCATATCATAGATCAGCGCGTGAGGCTCGTCATCTTCGCTGTAAGTGAAAATGTCGTTGCGGCGAATCCAAGCCTTGATTTTGGAGAAGGCCTCTTCGATAGGATTGAAATCAGGCAAGTATGGCGGAAGATACACGAGGCGCACACCTAGATGACATGAATATATACTGGAAGATGGCGGGAATATCACTCACGAAAACGATCACACAACTGGATGATTTCTTCTCCGTGGTGAATTCTAGCGTTGTCCATGACAAGTACACTCAACGGGCCCGGGTATGGAGAGCAAAGGGGCAGCTAGAGAACAGTTTTGAGTGAAAAGAATACAGAAAAAGAAGGCAAACTCACAACTTGATGCTCGAGAAATCCTGGAAACTGATCACGGTGCATAGAATCCTCGACAACCGTGCTAGTTAGCATTCCACGCGATGTAAGAACACCGGTGGCGGTCAGACGGCGGCCACGAACTGCTTTCCGGCGCTTGACAGCCCGTTTGCCTTTTTTTTGCTCGTCCAAGTTGCCGGCCAGGGGTTTTGTCATTTTTGGAGGTTTCGTCCAAAAAAGCTACGTAGTCGGCAGGGATTTGGGAAATTTCACGAACATAGTCAAGGCGAGAGGGCTCGCTTCGCTCTTCAGCAATTTCATCAAGCTTTTTCGTGGACATCCCGGCACGCTCGAGTTCACGATGAATTGTAGTGTAGTGGACGGAGATAAAACAGTTGTGCTTGAGGAGATTGAGAAGCTCGTTGAGGAACCAGTCCGGTCTGTGATGGATGAGTTGGATGAGATGGTCAACATCATCATGGTGTAGAAGTCGTGGGCGGCCGGTACGGTTCTGAGGCCGCATGACGTCGCCGGTGGTGCACCATAGATGAAGAACACGAAAGAATGTACTGCGTGAGAACCCCACACATGCAAGGATCTGGTTGATGGAGAGGTGGCCTTGCTCATATAAATTAAGCGCGGTGATTTTCACATCCCGGCTGATACGGCGGTTGCCCATTCGTGTCTGGATAGTAATGAGGTGCTGTGGTTTGCAGGTTAAACAGAAGTCTATGAGCAGCGCTATTTCAACGCACTTTGAATCGGTACACTCGGTACAATAACCAGCAGGAACACACTTGAATGCGCCAGATAAAGCGAAAAACCAGATGTATACAGGCGAGAGAATGGCGGGAACGGGCGCACGATTGAAAAGAGGCACAGAATGGTGTTCGAACGCGCTCACTTTGAGCCGATTCCGGCCAGAACTGAGCGAGAAAAGACGAGTGCAAGATGGTGGCCAGCGCGCGCTGGAGCCGAATAAGGTAGAAAACAAAAAACGCGTAAATAGGGGATGAGACCATATTAGAATGAAAGCGGCTTCGAAATGCTTTCGAACGCACCTATTCACAAGATATTTCCTTCAGAAATGGGTCCACAATCGGCGCGACAAGAAGAGTATTTGAAGTTGTTCTTATTTACAAAATGATGGGAGTGTCATTACTGTAGTATTTATGCGTAATTTTATAAAGAGGTAAAATCACTTCGAATGTCACGCGTCACAGGGCCCAAAATTTTCGAACCTATCACGGGTCACCGACGGGATTTTCGAAGGTGCAAAACCAGTCACGAAAAAGGCGAAAAAGGCCCTCAAAAAACCTATTTTTCGTGCGCGCGGCACGTCCAGGCGTATTTCCGCGTTCGATCTCTCGGGCTCTTACGAAATGCCAATTTTGGTTTGCATTGGCAAAAGTGGTGGATTTGCGCTGCAATGGGAGCTGAAAATTGATGAGGTGGGACACTGTTAGGTTGTGGGCCAGCAATGAGCACTTCTCCTGTCCTCCTGGGATCCTCAGAATGTCGGGAAGCTCGCTTGTCGCGACGGCGGCGGGAATCCGTGGGGTACGGATTTTCGAAGTTTGTTTGGATGTCACGGCCAAGTCACCCCATTTTCGAAAACCAAAGTTCGAATCTTGCGGTCACAGGTCACAGCCCGGGAGAAGTGATTTAAATACTACAGTACTTTCGCAAACAGCTGTAATATGCCCTGCAGTAATCACAGTGGGCCTTAATTGCAAAAAACGCGTGGTACACATGTGAACATCGACTCGACACGCGTGGTCATCTATGGCCATGCGTGGTCATGTATGGTCACACGTGACCACGTGTGGTCTTTTGTCCAGTAACTCCTGCTATAGTCGGGCCCACGGTACCCGAGAGTCGGTGGCAGCTTCCTGCGCTAGTCACTGTCATTACGGCATGACAGCATTAGCGTGAGTCTTCTCGCTGGCGTACAGTAGGCTCGGATCTTTATATTCAAACTCTGAAGCACGACCTCATCCAAGCATCTCTTGAAGCAAGTCCCATTCGAGAGAGGGATTGAAGGTTCGTGATCTACTTGGTTGCATCTCGGACCAATCTCGGACCCATAAGCTGCAAAGAAGTAGAAAATAGGGGACCAAAGTTGAGAAAGAAAGATGGCCGACCTACTATTTGTGAATTCAAAACCTGCCATGCTGGCCATCATGTGCTATTTTACGCAGCTCATCTGCCTTCACGGCGGAGCAGCTCTAATACTCCTCCCGCCTCCAATGGACAACGCGCAGTCAGCGAATCATAGAGCACTCTAATAATGCACCTCTCCTCTCAAACGCGCGCAGCTGGCGATTCTACCCTGAGCCTATCATCGGATTCAGAGACGGTTGCAGTGACGGGAGAGAGATGGTATCACTTGCTCGCTCTTCGAGCCCTTCCTGAGCTTGGTTTTCCGAGGTAAGACCGCACGATTTGCCGCTAACATAACAAAAGATCTCTGAGAAAAGGACAGCACAACAACTCCATCCTCTCCTATAGTCACGAGGCCACCACTTTCTCCGACCTTTGTCGTATGCTCCCAGTCAGATGGAATGGAGGCTCGCAGGTGGCCAGCGGTGGGTAGGGAAAGGAATTCGGAAGCGACGTCCCGAGACCTCTACGTATATAAATAACTGGCGCCTTACCATCGATCGATGTTTTCCGGCATCCGTCCGTCGTTGTATCCTAGGATTAGCTGGTGTTAGCTGTGAGTGAAAGCGTTGCTCACCCTTTCATAGAAGACTGAACTAAACCCAGCCCGTAATGAAACTCTCTCCGCTTTTCTGTGGTGTTTTGGCAGCGCTTCCCCTGGCGCGGGCCTTCAACAACCCCGTCATCTGGGAGGACCTGGCAGACCTTGACATTCGTCAGTACAATGGGACCTACTATTATTCTGCGTCCACCATGCATTACTCTCCTGGCGCACCTATCCTCAGGTCCTACGACCTCTTTAACTGGTGCAGTTCGCCAGCTCTTTGCGTTTTCCTGTCATATCTCATACTCCTCTTCTCAGGGAATATGTTGGACACTCTGTTCCCTCGTTGGCAGACTTTGGGACAAAGTACACCCTTACGAACGGTCAAAACGGCTACGTGAAAGGCATCTGGGCCAGCTTCTTCGCGTTCAATTCGCACACAAGCAAGTGGATATGGGGCGGCTGCATCGAGTTCTCCACCTCGTACATTTACACCGCCAGTGCCGTCGATGGTACATGGTCCAAGACCGCAACGATCAATAAGTGCTACTACGACTCGGGCTTGCTTATCGACGACGACGGCACTCTATATGTCTCGTACTCCTCCGGCGGTTCCATCTACGTTGCCCAGCTGTCTTCGTCTTACTCCGAGGTCAAGTCTCAGCTGGTTTGGACGCCCCCTGCGTCCGTCGGTAGGATCTTACGGTACCTGCCACGGTTAGCCAAACTGTACTTATTGCTATCATATAGGCGACTGCGAGGGCACCCGTATGTACAAACGCGACGGGAAATACTACATTCTCACTGACCACCCGGCGACCGCGGAGTACGTTCTGCAAGCGTCGAGCCCCTTCGGCTCCTACTCGTACAAAGTCCTGGTCAACAGCATCACCGCTCCCGTTACTGGTGGCAACCCGCACCAGGGTGGTATCATCGAGACGCCGGAGGGCAAATGGTATAACAGCCTTCCAACACCATGAATTCAGTCATATCCACCCATTTATCTAGGTATTACATGGCCTTTGAAGACAACTACCCCGGCGGACGCATCCCAGTGTGCGTCCTAATTATTGTTGAAGGATTTATAGAGATATTCAATAATCTTCCAGTCTCGCACCTATATCATGGGGCAGTGATGGCTTCCCGACCTTGCAGGTAAATTGCGCGCCGAAGGATGGTCTTTACTTATCGACAATGGTTGTCCAGACTGTTAACGGCGGATGGGGCCTGACATATTCTAACCCAGAGACTGCCCACCCGCTCGCATCGCTGACGGGTGTGGACTCTCTCACTTTGTTGGGTCCTCAGTGGGAGTGGAACCATGTCCCGGACACGACTAAGTATTCCACGAGCTCAAGCGGCCTCCTTCTGAAGACTGCAACGGTCACCTTCGATATTTACGCCGCGCGCAATACCCTGACCCACCGCATCCTGGGCCCCACCTCAACTGCGACAATCAAGCTTAACTATGTCTGTCCGCTCCTCGTCTCGTCGCCGCGCGCAGCTTGTACTGACCGTTGTCCGTTGCAAGGCGTCAATGGCCGACGGCGATCGTGCGGGACTTGCCATGTTCCGCCACGTGTCTGGTTGGGTCGGCGTCAAGCGCGACAGCGGCGCATACACCGTTTGCATGGTCACGGGCATCACGCAGAGCGAGACGGACTGGTCGACGACGGCGACGGGCACGACGCCCGCGAGCGTTAGCATCTCCGGTGGCACGTTATACCTCCGCGCCACTGCCAATATCGCACCAGGATCTTCCAACGCCGCCATCTTTTCATACAGTACCGACGGCATGACCTTCCACACCATCGGCAGCGCCTTTGCTTTGAACACAGGTGGGTCTTCACGCTCAACTGGGCTGTAAATCGAGATGACCAACGGACGGAATTAGACTGGCAGTACTTTATGGGCTACCGCTTCGGTATCTTCAACTACGCGACGGCCGCGCTCGGCGGTCAGATCACAGTCGGCCTCTTCCAGCTCGACTCTGGCAGCGGCGGCGCGGTCAGCGGCGTTGGCTCCGGCTCGGGTTCAAGCACGACCACCACCTCAAGCCCGGCTACGACGACCACAAGCACTGGTGGATCCAGCGGCTGGTGAGTGCTGTTCGGAATCAGTACACCTTGTTCAAAGTATTCACCTTTTCTTTCCGAATCTTTCAGCACGACGGCCAAGTTCGGGCAGTGCGGCGGTACAGGTGCGTACTTCCTCGCTTGGTGTCTTCCTGGGCTCATTTCTGACTAATAGACTATACCGGCTGCACGACCTGCGCATCGGGCTCTACGTGCACGTACTCCAACGACTGTGAGCCCTTTCTTTTGTTCTTATGTTGGTTTGAAACCCAATCTCTTGTCCGCAGTTTATTCGCAATGTCTGTGAGAGGTTGTGGATCTGTCACCTGCTCAGCTTGGTTTGAACCAAATGTGTTTTCGCGAGACTTTTCTTAAGCCATTTCAGCCGTTTAAACCAATTTAACTGGGCTAGTACTACAGACTATGCACTATTCCTACCACCAGGCTATTAAGCCGATTGAGCCAGTTAGCCTTGTTAAACCAATCAAGCCAATTCAACCGATTCAGCTGTTTCGGCCGCCGCGTTGAGTCAATAAACCGATTCAGCCCATCAAACCGATCGAATTTATGTGTTGGCGCAAAACAGTTCGTATTGACCGCGGTGACCGCGGTACGGAGTGTGCCGGAGACGAGGAAAAGGGATGCGAGCATTATGAATGATGGTGTTGACCTGCGGTCGAAACAGGCGGATTAAAATCAATATTAAAAGTCGTTAATATACCATGTTATAACGCCACTGAAACCAAGCAATTTCATTTGAGTCGAAAGAACAGAAAGCGAGTGATCGTGCTGATCGTGCCTATTCAGATTATTTTCACTGGTGTTTGAGACGGGAGATAGGGGATTCCCGGTGGCATAACAAGGTTTGAGGACGGTCCGGACAGAGAATCTGAAGTGCTCACCTAATTTGGGAGATTACACTCTGTACTGGAGGCTGCGCGACCCGAGAACAAGAGGGCGGCAGTGATATGATTATGTGAGTGTGGAGGGCAAGAAGTGGCATCGAAACAATAACGGACAACGCAGCCACTGAACAAAGAAGCCAACCAAATACAACGCAACACGGCCTTTGAGGCTGTCCAAAACCACCATGTCCTTCAAGTTGGTGCCACCGATTATCATCTCATTTACCTCTCTGCCACTGGCACTGACCTTTGGCTAACTTTTGGCACACTGCAGCACTGGCAGCCGCTCCCGAGCCCACCTCAGCAGACAAATTCAGTGAATAATTTACATCCTTTTGTGAGTCCCTATGAGCCCAGTGTAATCCCAATTCACAGGTCAATGTTGACCTAGCATCCACCTACAGCTACAGTGTCTCTACAACCTTCACCCATTTTCAACCAGCGCCACTATGGGCCGCTAATTGACTTTTTGGCTTGAACGTCTTAAACAGCTAAATCCGTGTAACTGGTTTAAACACGTTGAAACGGGTGAAACAGATTAATTGGCTGAACCAAGTTGAATGGGTTGATTCAGTTCAGTAATTAGTAGGTATTTATCGCAGTAGCATGGTTAAACCGGCTTAAACTGGTTAAAGGGTTTAAGAAAACTTCCTGCCAAAACACCCTTGGTTTAAGCCAAGCTAAGCAGGATTTATAGAAATTATTGGAGGTTGCAACAGGTATAAGTTGAATATTATAGTACTACGGGAAGCCAGAGCACGACGCTTTGAAACGAATGATGGAATCAGTGATTGCTGCGAGTATGCCACAGAGGCCGTTGAGCAGAAGCTGAATATGTCTGGTTGAATCACGCTTTCTAAAAGCTAAGAGTGAATTTCAGAGATTTGAATGAATATTCTTTCGTCATGCCAGTGCCTGCAAGTGTGGAAAAGACCGAATTTCAACCAATGTGACCAGACTGGGGAAAGCTAGGAAGGCGGTGAAAAACCGGCCGAACTATGGATATATACTCGAGCTCTGGTTTCACCAGGACTCTGAATTTCCCACGGATCAAGTGACAGGTCGAATTCGTGGCAGTCAAACTGTGGTGTATCTTGCTTGCATTGGATTCCAATTCAATTTTGTCCATAAATTATTACTAAATGTAAGCTAATGATATATCCTTCAACGTGTTGACTGTTGAGGAATAAAGGTTTTGACTATTCGGGGTGATACTGGACGGTTAGCTGTCGAAGTGTGTGTTGGTGCAGAGAATGGATGTTCCTAACTTCCTACATTCCTTCGGCAGTCTCGCGGTGACATTTCAGTGAATTTTCATGGATTGGGTACAGTTAATTCCTCCTTGGGCAAGCAGAGCCCAAGTTCATTATTTGCAAGTGACCTCGGGCATCTCGGACCCCCGATCAGCTACGGTGAATCAGTCGGGTCGGTAATCTGTGACCCAATCTGTTATATATATATATTCACCCTCATTTACAGCCATTGCGACTGAAGATCAACATTATATCCGTGTTTTCAACCTAAGGGAATGCGGAAACTTGGCAAAAGTCGCTCATTACCGTGTTCTGGGACTTACAACTGAAGGAGTGTATACTTTTACACCATTTTCATTGATATGCGCAGTAGTATTCTGCTCCAGAATAAAGTGAACCTCTTCCTGAAACATGGATTCAACCTTTGCTTCCGATTTAGGAATGTTCTGCCATCGATCGGCAGTTAATTCCATCATTTGACTCTCAAAAAGAGTGCCTGTGCTCGGCTCAGCGATTGTCCAATGACGCCACAAGTTCGGTGGGACGTTTGACTTGTCACACAACAGCAGATGCAATTCAAGCTCCACTTGACCTCTATTGGTCAAAAAGACTCCGGCGAGATTTCATTCGCAACTGCGAATGAGAGGGACATGAAAAACTTACCAGCTCTACCAATTAGCCCTAACCTTGGCCCTAGCTCAAGCGCCCGGAATGACTTATTGGCGGCATCCTTCAACGGCTGTGAACGCAAGAAATAAATATATACGGGCGATTAATGTAGTACTGCCGGGCAGCCTCTATGACGAGGTACGGCATGTAATAGAACTCCAGGTTCAGTTCCAGTTCCAGTTCCAGAAACGGCAAAAGATTTGAAAACAAGTAAGAATGGACTTGTTAAATGAAATACATAAATCGAAATGCCAGGTAAATAACTGAATATACAGGCTCGTCTATGGCGAAGAGGAATATGTTTCCGCCTACTACTCTACTGATGTCATGATGCAAACGGGTAGGTAGTGTACCCTTCCACAGTGGGCACATAGTATTTGCTCCTATCCCCTTTCGTTAGCGGGATGTCCTTCTCCAAGCGCAATGGGAGATCAGGCTGCAGCAGCCAGAGCCCAGAAATGAGGGATATCCGTTAGCAATGCAACCAAAACAACAACCAAACGCACGTTAGCCAAGAACAGCCGTCCAAACGCGATGATCTCGCCTCGTTCAGCGCGATCCAGCGCCTGGGCGCGCGTATATCCACCGGCGGAGATAAGTGTGCGTGAACCCCACAGCTCGCGGATGAAGTCGTTCGAGTGACCAGCGTTGTGCGCGCTGGCCTCCACGGTGGTGGTGCCCTCCACGCGCGGCTCAATGATATGCAGGTACGCCAGGCGCGGAAACTCACGCAGCGCGCGGACAACGTGAGCGAACGTCGGGATCGGGTTCTCCATGAGTATACCTGCGCCGCGGGGATGTGTTGAGTAATCGGTATGCGAGACGAGATCGCTGGGGTGTACATACCTTGGTACGAGCTCCACGGGCTAATTCGGACACCGATCTTCGACTCGCCGATTGCTTGCGCCGTCGCTGATACGACCTCAAGGAGCATACGCGCGCGATTCTCGGCGCTCCCGCCATATGCATCCGTGCGCCGATTCGCGGTGTCCTGCAGGAACGCGTCGAGCAAGTATCCGTTCGCGCTATTCATCTTAAATTCAGCTCCGGCGTCTGTGCAAATTCCGTTCACTCACGCATGTATTTCAACCCCGTCAAACCCAGCACGGTCCACTGCGTTTTTCGCGGCCTGGACGTAGATCGAAACGTACTCTTTTATCTCTTCGACAGTCAGCGCACGGGGGGTGATTGTCTCGCCTGGGAGGGGAATCGCGGATGCGGAAACGAGGTCAAACTCCACGTTTGCATCCGCGAGCTCCGGGGTCGTCGCTGCGCGCCCCATCGCGAACAGCTGGCAGTATATGAACGAGCCTCGTGCATGCACTGCGTCTGTAACCTGGTTCAAAATGAATGTTGGAACTACGTCTTTGTAATGGAAGATGGAGCAAACCTCTCGCCATGCAGCAATCTGCGCATCAGACCAGATTCCGGGCGACGCGGCGTGCAAGTGCGACTTGTCTGAATGTTGTGGGCCAGCAGGAGGTGCGTATGCGCCAGCCTTCTTCGCGATCACCGTGCCTGTTCGGGACACGATTAAGAATTTAAGATGAAGAAGTTTATGGGAACAAGAATCCATACCTTCGCTGATAATGAGTGTTCCGGGTGTACTAGCCCTCTGCATATAAAACTCTTTCACGATGGGGAAGATGACATTCGTGCTGGGGTCGACACGGAGGCGCGTCATCGGCGCCTGAACGACGCGATGGCGCAGCTGCACATTACCCACCTGGATCGGCGTGAAAAGTTTGGCTTTCGAGTAAACCTTGGTAGGCATTTAACACTTCGTACCTGGCCCTACCCCCGGCCATTCTTTTGTAAGGGTCTGCACGATTATAAACGCTGTGAATCAGCATCAGAAGGCTGATAAAAGCTGATAAATCATGAGGCCCCAGATGAATAATCGAGAGTAATATACCCGCCGGTGGAAAGTTCGTTGGCGGCGACCATTGGCCGCCACTGGTCCTTGGCGGCCACTGGCAGATATCAATGGGTGTTGTTAGGTGATGCTTCCCAGGGTATGCCAAGATAAGATAACGTCTGACAGTAATCTCCACCAGTCCGCATTGGGCCTTGGTGTTCACTTCATCCACTGAACTCCAGTGGAGTCCACTATGTGCTGCTGGATTCCACTACCTGTTTCAGGTCCATATGGATCTTGTGCAAATGGCAGCCAGGCACCCACTGTGGAAAGTAAAAGAACTTGGCCTGAGTACCCTCAAGTAGGGCTTCCACCCGTTGCTGCATCCAAAATGCTATTTTGCAGCGCGAGCGCATGGTTTCGGCTCGCTGAACCCTTTTTGACCATGTCTGAGAGTCTGAGTGAAAGGTTGTCATGCATTCTGGGCTTAATCTATGAGACTTACCCATTGGATAGAGCGGACTGAGAAATAAGTTGCCGGAGATGACCGAAAATGGTCGTTTGAACTCAATGTTGTAACTTTTCATTCCTGTCTGTTGCTCTGAAGGCTTTCATGGCCCAACCTACCGCTGACAAAGTGATTTAAGGAGAGATTTTGACAGGAATATTCACTAGCTGACGTGATTAAAAACTGGCCCTCTGGCCAGATCCATTTAAAAACAGGTTTATAAACATGTTTACAAACCGGGATAATAAACAGTACCCTACAGAAATTAGCTTCGGTCCAGGCCGCTGGACGCTCCACTATGTTATTTTCGACCTCGCCGATCAGCCGCTCTGCTTCCGTTCAAAAGAGACGTCCATTTTCTGTCGCCTCCTCATCATCTCTCTCCGCTGCACCAGATTCTGTCGCTCTTTTCAGCCATATTTTACTTAGCAAGAGATGGCAAGCATCAAGCTCTTCCACCGTACTGAAGCTGTCTCTCCCCTGGAGAAGCTGCTGAATATCCTTCGTCGGATGCATCAGGCTCTGAGCAAGAGGCGGCGAGCAGCAACTCCAAGAACTACACAATGCTGGATTAGTTCGTCTCACTGCTCAAAACTCGCCACTACTTTTCCCCCATCATTGCTGGATCCAGCCACTCTCCTCCCTTTCTCATCCCGCGCTCAACGGCCGTCTTTGCAGAAATCAAGCCATCCCCAACGTCTGTAAAGTGTCAAGACCGAAGAGTCCAAGAGTCAAGACTACGCAATGCTCATTCCCAATCTTCTTCCAAGTTCTACCAGCAATCAACGCCTGGACTGCATCTCCAGACCAGGCTTTATAACAAAGGGCTGCTCTACTTCGCCTCTTCCATTCTCACTCCCCCATCTCTCCCGCCGTTCTATATCCATGGTTTCTGATGTTTCCCCGAACGACCTTCTGGGTGGGTTGCGCCGGGCTGCTTATGGATATTCATATTGTCTCATCCTCTTGATAGGTCGGAATTGATTGAACTCGGGAACCAGTTACTTCACGTACCGAAATGTGTTCCACACATACGTCATTTGCTGACACGCACGATTTTCCCGATGCAACCTTCTCTACATTCCTTCGCGCCGGCCGCAAATTCTATTCACGCTCCCACAAGTATGCTGTCTCTCATTTGTTTCTACATTTTGCTGATATGGTTGGCCGTAAGATATCCAAACTATCATCGAGGTGCGTTTGATCCATACATTATATCTAACTCCCTACGCAGACAAACGATTTGCCAGGCGTGACCTTCTTCACATTGGCCTGCGCGGGCCGTTATTCACATTTCCGAGTTTCTGTGAGCCCGAAATTGGTATGGCGCTGTCTCATATGTTTCTACAGCTGACGATCTGCCGGGATAGATATTCAGGTTTACTCAGCGACCTTGCTAGGCTCAAACCTTGCGTATTGCATGATACGTCTACACATCCGTGTTGCTACCGCTCTATTCATTCGGGTTTTCAGCCTCCCGCAACTGTGGCAACGCCCCTTCGGTGACCTCCTTTCCATCTATGCTGGTGTTAAGTCCTCCCTCCGAATATTGATAGTTTCCGCAAGCCGGCCCACTGTGTTCAAGGTACGGTGTTTCATAGTCTAGCAGTAAGCGACTCGATTTATTCCATCGCCGCCGAGGTTGTTACCAAGTTCCGTTCAATCGACGGGGGACGCGCAAACCCCTTTCGCCTTTTATATTCTCCTTGTGCCTCAACCGAAAATGGACTCGCCTTAACTAAATTCCCCATTCAGAAGTAAACTCGGGATTTCTTTCCATTTGGCGTTGCTGGCCATGGGTGCACTGCGGGAAGATACCTGCGATGATCTATAGTTCTGAAGATAGCGATGTGTACTTCGAACTACAGAAGACAACTTCTCCATTGAACTATTTTTTTCCACTCTGAAGCGTCGACCCCTACGCCGGAGCGAAGCGAAGGCACGGCTTGTCATAACATCATATAACGGAGTTTAAATCACGATCACGTGGGCTCGTCGCTCACGTTGGCGTGCTGCCCGAGTGTGCCTTTGCTGGATACGCTGAGGGATCCGGAGGCGGCGAGAGACTTGTGTGCGAGCGAGGGATTTGTGAGACAGAAATATCGCAATTAATACTTGGATTAATACGCTGCTCAAGGACACAATTTTCATGGAGCAGAGGCTGGATAGAGATGGCTGAGCGGAGTGAAGACTACGGAACCTGCAAGTCTTGAAGGCATATAGACTAGAGGCCCTGTGGCAACACTCTTAAGGTCAATGCAGCCTCAGTTTTTTGGCTTGCGCAGAGGACGCGCAGGTTCGGTGCTGCCACGCTCGAAGTTCGGCAAGTACACTTTTATATTAAAAATCTGCGTCTCCCCGGCACAAACCTGCTAAATCTGCTGAACTCCGGACCTCGCGACTTCCTCTGCGCGACAGATAAAGAAGTCAACGAATGTGGTTCAAATTGGTATCAAACTAACTTCAGGACAGTTGCGATCCATCTCACAAAAACTATGGAATAAGTCTCACACTCCAGCTTGGGCTTTAGATAACCCTCACGATGACACGAACACGAATTTCTGTCGACATTTGATCAATTGGCATGCATGCGACCAGCTACAGTAAAACACTTGCCACAATGGAGAAGGTGGCGAAAGCCGAGAGGAAGGCGTTACTGTCGCCAGTAATAAGAGCGTCCGAGCCGGAAACGTACGCGATCGACGTGGTCGGTAAGGCTGCTGATGCAAATGCAACAAATGCAAATGCGGGGAGCACTTGAGTTAGTTGCTGAAGGAATTAATTCATTTCGAGCCTCTGACGCACATGAATCCGTGTTTATCCATTGGGCAGTGATTGCATTCGTGCTTGCGTCGTAGATCCACTGTACAGTGTATGTATCTGAATCAACCATGCGGATCAAAGGAAGAAGGAAGCCACCACATACGATGGCGGACTCGCTGTCCTCCGCCGAGGGATAAGAGTTTGAGACGCTGGCGGGAGGGGAGTTTGGGGGAGCTGAAGGCCGAATTCAATGTCGATTCGATTGTGGTAGTGCGAAAGCAGTGACAATACGTACTCTGAGTAGTTCCCTGGATATAAGCAAAACTTGGAACACAAGATCAGTCGATTTATTCGCAGGTCCCAGATGATTGGCTGACGCACTTCGAGCTGCCAGAAGACAAATTGTCGCTGTCGTTGACGACACCGTCAATACCGCCCATTAGAGGCCAGCTGCCAGCATAAGACGAAGCCTGCATGGATATTACGAATCAAGATGGGATGCGGCAACGCGAGTTATAGCACATACAGCAGAAATGTCGAGCTGAGAGGTGCGAGCGGCGGTAGGGTCAACGGTAAAATGGAGAGTGAGAGCGCTGCCTATGTCGCTAACGCCAAAGTGGTTATTGTTGCCCGTCTCGGAGATATAGCCCATAACAGTGTTGGTGTCGGACGCGACAACCTAGATTACCCCTGTCTTGCTATGTGTACGAAGTCAGAAATAGTGTCGATACTGCCAATGTGAGACAAAGCCAACGCACGTAACAGGTGCCACAGGCGAACGGGGAGCCAGAGCAGCTCGAAGCAAACTTGAGACGAGAGGCGCTTCCAAAGAAACATGAAAGAACTGACCGCGTCCTGAGACGAGGCCCTTTGGAGGGGGGAGCTTGAACCCACGCGCAAGCCGCTCGGCGTTTGTGAGCGGGAGCATGCGATTCAGTTTAGACACTGCGCGCTCAATGTTAGAGGCAGCTCCTGCCAGGTCCCCATCAATTGAGTGATCCACTGGTATGGTGTGCGTCGGGTCCGCGAAAACGAGTGTGGAGGGAACGATTGTAGTGAGAATGAGGAGCACGTTCAAGGTCGCATTATTGAAGTTGCTTTCAGGAAAATAGCGCATGTAGAAAGTGCGCAGTCTTTGCGACTATATAAGTTGATGGAACCCCTGAATTCTAGGGGTGATTTTGAGACATTTGATGTATATGATGTGACGTCCTCCTTTTTCACCTCAACTAGGCCACTCTTTTCCCAGCGTTTTTGACCCACTCCTGGTTCCCGGCGGCGGACTTGGAGAACTTGAAGGGTCAAGTAAGTTGAAGTGGGGTACTTTCGCTCGAAATTCCGAGTCCAGCATACCAGCGAACAGCGTTTCAGAATTATCTCAGCCAAGGTCAAAACATACCAAGGAGTTCGGCGTGGTCGCGCTAAGAAAAAGTGTCGTGGGTAACCGTGGGTTCGCAAGAACTGATGAGAACGGATGGACTTGAGAATAAACTTCAGGGGATCTTGAAACATGGACTTGAAACTTGAGGAGACCTTGAAGCATCGATTTGAAGCAAGGTCAGCGCTTGATAACTCGGGGACAGCACTTGAGATCTTGAAGGCAAGCAACTTGATACTTGGGTTTGAAAGACTCGAGGACTTGGAATCAAAGGAACCATTTTCACATCCTTCGCATCCTTCGCGCAATTCGCGCGTTGTGAGGTGTACGAGGTATTTGCGGGATCAATGCGAGATGAGTACGAGGTCTTGTCTTGTCACTCATGAGGTGCCACGCTCGAGCGAATCCGTTTCCGTACGATCGAGTACGCAGTCGCGTCGCGCTCGCGGGCATTCGTGACCCAATAGACTCCTGCCCATCCCCATCCCTCCCATCGTCCTCGTTCGTATCCAAAGATGGTGCCATACGGACATGGGCATTCCCGCGCCGCCGGGCACTCTCTTTGCGATCCACGACAAGCGCATCAAAGGCAAGAACGGAGTAGGCTGGCTGCGCCGCTGCTCTGAGTCTGGTGCGCGACCGTCCGAGCTAGGAGTCCGGTGCGGCGTCCGCGTGCGGAAGGACAGTGGCACGGAATGGGAGGCGTGGCGTTCGTGGACATGGCCCTGGGGAGGGGGTTAGCGAGCCGTAAACGGGAGGCGGAAGCGGTAGAGGGAGGCGAAACAAAAATAAAGCATACCAGCCTGTGCGTCCGTAGTCCTACGTAGCCGTGGCAGCTGGCTGGGACCAGGCCGTGCATGATGGGCAGTAGCTCGTGCACGCGTACGCCGCGCATCCGGCGGCCTCCAGACCGCGGGGTGTCACACCGCCACTGCAGACGCACAGGAAACTCGCGCAGACCCCGCCGAATGTCGCGCGTGCGCACCGGGTCGTATAACGCTGTGGCTCGGGGCACAGCGCACATCCATGTCCATACAGCGTTCTGTATAAAGCACAGGACCAGTTCCGTCGCACTAGCACCCACCCGACGGCCACGCAGCGAGTAGAGGCCGACGTCGGCACGCGCTCCCACATTCAGCAGCGCACTACCCACTGCCCGTACGTCACGGCAAAAAGCAAGGAGGAATAATCATGATTTACGCACGGCCAGACGTTTTGCGGGTGAGGATGTCAAAGGTGAGGACGGCGACCTGGCGACCTGGGAATAGCAGCAGGAGGAGGGGTGATCGAGAACGAGGGCAGAAGGGAAGGTGCGCTTAATGGAGGTCGTGGATCGGACGGCGACACGCCAAGAGCCCACGACGGCCCTGTCTGAAGTCAGTGTTTGTACCGGCGCACGTCATGCGGGCTGCGAGGTGGATCCCCGATACAAAGAGGCGCTGTAGAGGAAGTTAGGTTAGCCGTCGTTCTCTGGGGGAAAGGAAGCGAGCGAGAACAGGAGCAGGAGGGAGGGAGCGGAGAAGGGGGAAAAGGAGAGGGAGAGAAAGACACTTGAGGGAGGATGCGGATGGCCTCGCCCGAGCGGAGGGCGGTGTGCAGCGGTGGACGAGCACCGAAACGGATGCCAAGTGAATGGAGGCACTCACTGCACGCACGTAGTCCGATATACGCCACAGTGCACAATGTATGAGCTTTCGTTCTCCCTCATGGCATCCTGCGCCCTTGTCGCGTGTCCGTGTTTCTGGATGTCGAAGCATCCTCGCAGGCCGTCCTGCATGCGTCTGCGGAAAGGGTCAGCTAGTAAGCCAAGATCCACGGCGCCGAAGTGGGGAGAAAGAGGATTGGGGGCGGAGATGAATGCAGGGAGGACGCGCGGGCTGCCGGCCCTCGCGATCATGGGAGGGAGGTACGGAGGCAAGAAGGGAGGCGAAGGAATACGAGGAATACTCACCAACCCCCCGTACGCAAGTAACGCTGCGTCGCCGCCCCGGCCTCGGGGGCGCTTGCCACATGCGTACCGGATGACTGGAGACCCGTGGGCGGCGTCGACGGTAGTCGGCGGTTTGCAGGCCGTGTCGGGCACGGGTCCGTTCGGTGAGCCGGCCGAAGGGACTAAGGATGGCGGCGCGCAGAGCGAAGACCTTGGTGGCTGTGGGTGGGTGCTGCCAGGTGGTCTCAGCGAGATGAATGAATGGCTTGCATTCGACTCGAAATAGCGCACGACTGCGAATTGGACCGCACCATCAAAGAGATCCCAACAGCGTGCATGGCGGCATACGCGATGGAGAGAGGAAAGCAAAAGAGTCGGCGTGATCGCAGCGCAGCGGAGTTTAAATCGCGATCACGTGGCTTGTCGCGTCTACAAGTTTACGAGAGGCAGCTCAACTGCAGCTTGCAAAACCGTTCCCGAAACGGGAGGTTTCGGGAACGTTATCAGGGCCCCCGAAAATTCGATTTTCCGGAGTGACTACCCAGTCGCTGATAATACGGTATTGGTGCAGTAGAGCCTGAGTGGTTTGCTTAAATGTTGGTTATCTTGGTTCTGACGTAAATCATAGCTGTGCCAGGAGCGTCGAATATGAACCCATAGCTTGAAACCGAGTCGGGACCCGTTTCCAAATCAGAAAAATGAACTCTTTCTTGCCGGCGAACTAATTTCGCCGGTTTACTTGGCGGTGCACGGGCATCAGGCAGGAGTCCGCGCCATCCTCGTCACTTCGTTACTTCGCTTAGCACTGTGGACCTTCGTGACTTCCAAAACATTGCGTGAAAGTTCGTAACCTCAGCTCGATTTAGTGTAGCTTCGTCACTTCCTCTGTGCACCGCAAGTCCCGTGAAAGCTCGTCACTTGAGCTGCACGGAGCGTAACCACATGACCGCGGCTATCCACGTGTAGAGTGGACGGCCAATCGCGAGCGTAGCGCCCACTCAAGTTTACCTCCTGTTTTGCAGCATAACATTATTGAGTACAGACTTCGTTCCACGCGTCATAAGTCGGGGGATAAGGGGTCTGGACTTGTGGCGTCGAGTGGTGCAACCTGGCGTGAAATGGCTTGTAAAAGTGATTGAGAGTAACTATTAGATTATACAATTCCCGACTCCAAAAGGCTCTTCGTGCTTCAATTATGCTTATGAATTCTTATGACCTAGAACCAAATTGATGATTTTTTAACTCGTAACGAGACTACATTGAGCAACGGTTGAACACGAATTGACATCAATTCCAATTGATGTGAGCTGATGGGAGATCAGATGAGATGTTCAACTTGATGGCAAACCAACTCGACAACGCCAGGGTCCCGCACAAGTTGAGGGAGTCAGCTTTTACGACTCCCCTGACTTCTTGCGACTCATAAACTATGTATTTTCTAGGACATCATATTATATGTACATTGACTTGACCCGCAAACCCTCTGTGAACTAGATTAAGATTCCTTGCAACGCTGCATGCCTGAGGTTGCACCGTTTCCTCCACTCAACGAGTCCACAAGATTATTCTCCATGTCCCGGGGAAGTAAAATGTTTACACCTACTTACGCGTTGATCAACAAAGACAGTAACAGATTAAGCCCAAGAATTATTTCGGAGTTGTAGATGTGGCTGTCTGCGTAACTATATGGCTTCGGGTCAACGATTCTGTTTTGAACCATTTCAGACGACAGTCGAGGGTTTGTTGGGAGTTTGGAAGTATAGCGACTTGTTGTGGAAGAGTTAAAACTGCTCAGTCAGATAATTCTATTTGTTCAACCCCTCGAGCTACTATGTGTTGAACAAGACTGTTTATTTAACTGGCTCAACCGTTCAGCTCAATTGTTCAAGTGATTTTGCAAAATTCTTTTGTGGCCGAAGAATACAGAAATGAGTCCAGTATCTGGTTCAACCGCTCTGCTTGCTCGTCAAAATGGTGGCCTTTGAAGACACCGATGTTTCGATTTATGGTACATTTCAACACGTTATGCCGGAGGTTTCTGCCTTGGTGAATTTAGTTGCCATAACTCTGCAATGGGAGCGACGATCTAGGTACTTTGAAAATGCATCAGAGCTGGGATAGGGTTGAGCCCACTGACAACATGCGCCCATGCGGCAACCATTTATAATGCTACAGCAGATCCCCGCGCCATGGTCGGCCACGGTCCTCAGGCCTCTACAGCAAGATAAAGCTCACTTGCATCCAAGATATACAATGCCCGAGTTCATCGGTGTCGATCTGACATGCGCCCAGTGTCATGTTCACTCTGAATCTACTGTATTTAAATATATGTATCGGAAGAATAATAGAGAGCTTGCGCGGAGCCACCGGTAGCCACCTGGTGGCTCATTGGGCATGCGCAATCGGGTGGCTGCTAAATTTACATGCCCTTTGCATACCTCTTATTCTTATGCTATAGGGACAACAGGTAGTTCTCTATAAGGTTCCTGCTGCATGTCTGGAGGGGCAGAGGGGCGTCAAATAAGCAAATATTGTGATGTTTGATGTCATACCTGAGCCACCGGATAGCCACCAAATCGGGTGAGTCACTATGGAGGCAGAAGGGTGTCATACAAGCAAATATTGCAGCCTATGATGTCATAATTGACCCACCAGATAGCCACCAAATCAGGTGAGTCGCTGTGGAGCCACCCAATTGCGCATGCCTGATGAGCCACCGGGTGGCTACTGGTGGCTCTTGCGCAAGCTCTCTAATAGTAAGGCAATAACGTATTTATCGATCGTCAATATCTGGTAAAATCGCGGTCAGCATTTCGGGCTATTCATCTCGAAACTCACTCCAGACATTCTGAGCATATTCCACCGCACTCATGCTGATGCCGTCCTTCTTGATCCCCCACCCCTTCAGAGGGCCAAGATTCAGAGGCGCATCTGTCTCCGAGGACGTAGAGCCAGAACGTTTTTGCGTGTTCCGAGGTAATAAAGTTTCAGCTCATAGTACGTCTTGAGCAAATATTAGTCTCGTAGTCATACCTCGTATAGTTTTGTCTGCGACAGTCACATCACTAGCGCTAGCGGATATCGATACATTCGAGGGAGCTAAGTTGCAAGTTCGGGCTGAATTTCTGCGCACAAAGAAAACCAACCTTGGGTCGAGGATTTACGATGGCAATCCTTGGTACCATTAGCATCTGTGTGTGCGTGAGTAACGGTGCTCGTTGATAAACATGGCGTCTAACATATATCGCACCCAATTCGGTCGCATGACGCTTCCGGAATCGAGGGGCACGAACATGCCCCGAAGAGTTACCCTGCATGTTGTGAAAAGCCAGAAACGAAATGAGAAAGCACCATCGAACCTTTGATTCTGCCCGTTTCAGCTTGAGGTGGGCCTGTGTATCCGCAAAAGTTTTCGAATTCTCTGCAGCCTGGAGGTCATCGTCTGCAGATCAAGTTTGTTTGTCATTCTCGGCAGCGTGTATGTGGCGTGCATTGCGGCTCGAATAACTATGAGACACCTCATTGCGAGGATTGTGTAATGCGGAAATATTGAGTGAAGAAAGCGGACTCGTAGGGCATACTGTATGAAAGATTTGACGAGCCCCATCTCAATTCCGGTCTGTGTATTGTTCGCCGCGTCCTGGGCTTCCATAACGGGCGAGGGCGGGCACGCGACTACGAACCGCCAGCGGTGGAGCTCGGTGTGGATGGTGGTAACAAAGAACGGAGGGGTGGTTCCGTAATGCCAGCGATCAAACAATACACTTACCACGCACGGCCACCCAAGTGACGAGCTTTCATCAGAATTGAACCGAGGTGACGAGCTTTCCCAGAATTTGGTTGAAATCACGAAGTTTCACGCTTTCCCATCAAACTCACGAACTTTCTCGCTCCTAAGCGAAGTAACGAAGTGACGAGGGTCACTACTACTCGCATAAAGGCCTTCCAGCCAATTCCCTTGTGTTGTGATCTTGAAATCTTGGGAGGTGTGGACCACAGTATATCTGACACGGTCGGGGCGGGCCGCGATGCCGAGTTCACAGGTGTGGATGGAGTTGGTGCGGCGGGGGATCCAAAGATCGATGTTGTGAAGTCCTTGGTGAAGTCCTTCACTTTTTGGCTAACTTTTCTATGGGCCATCTTCGAGGGAATGGGTAGTCGCAGGAGACAGAGGAGGATGACTGATCACTGTCACTGTTAATGCGGTGCATCGGCTGTGCGTGGTAGCACGGTGTTCAAATGACAGGTGGATGGGCACCGGCATTCAAACTGGCCACTAAGCGCTGGTTAGTTAGGTCGGAGGAAAACAATCCCACACAAACTTGGTCCCAAAGAGCAAGAATTGACACATGATACCCAGAGCATATGTTGTCCTGTTTTCTCCCGACTCGAAGAATAATATGGCAGCGTATTTGCGAAGCATGCGCCGACGCAACTAATAAATATAACCACGGCTGACACCCTCCCTCTGATTTCTCCCAAAGAAAACGATTCGAAAAACTCAGCCCCAACAAACACATCAAATAAATATAATCCGACCGCTTGCCGACAGCAGCTCGTGGCAGTCCTTGTGTCGTCCTACGGAATAAAGAACCTGATGATATGATCCCACCGAACAGCCTCTCAAATAGCCCTAGGAAATTTCTCTGCCACAGGCATTGGTAGGCCACGTACAAATAATAAAGGCTAAGCCACAGGTAAAGGGAGGTTAAAGGCAGCATCAGCCAACACCTAGTTAAAAGGGTGCCTTTCAAACTCAAGCTTGATTCAATGAGTGAAAGAAATACACAGTCGTAGCTTCGTACTTTGGAGTTAAATAAACAGAATAAGAGAATTCTATTCAAGAAGAACTTACATAAGGTAGTTGCATGTCTTTGGCATGTCTGGACAAAACTCCTGGGCATAAAACCGAGTCTGTAGTGGATTGGTAGAGCTCCGATCATCCCGGAAACCATAAATGACAGGTGGCGCTAGCGTTTACACACGCAAAGCACACAGCAAGTGCGCAAAAAACTAGACATATCTCAAGCCAAAATGCACTCTGAAGTACGAATTTGACACTGTACAGTGTAGTCTGAAAGTTTGTAGAGTTTTTTTTTTTGAACTTTCTTTTCCAACCGGATGTGTGAACCCAATTTGAAGCGCACAGTGAGTTTCAATTTTTTTACCCTGCTGCGAATTTCATGTTGATCACCATGTATGTTGTCTCCAGGAGCGAATCCGTTTTTAAACCATTTCCATTTTCATTGTCAAGGCGCATGCACTCGTTTAAATATCGTGATTTTCCGTGTTATATACTTACTGTTCCACCTCCTCGACATCAATGTAAGATATCTCCGTGGAACGAAGACGCCCCTGGCTGAATTTTGCGAATTTTTCCACTGCACCTTCCTGACCTTTGGAGAGGTGTTTTCAAACCATTTTTCGTGTCTCCCTGCAAAAGATATGTTTTACTTATGTTTTCCCGATGTTCCACAAGTTTCTGAACATATGTACACGTTTCTCATGTTTTTTTAGGTGCTGGTGTTTCCCCAAGTTGTCCTATAGGACCTTCTATGCTTTGGACTGGTCAGGAATTGAACAACGGCGGACAGGGGTGGCGTTTCCAAACGGGGTAAGATCTGATGGGAGTTCTACCACTCCACTCAAGACTGCATAAAACCATTTGGTCACAAGGCTCGAGCGTACACGTCGTTATTTGGACAAGAGGATCTGGAAGCAACAGAGAACACTCATATCAAACAATTTAGACTGAAAGGTGGAGAGAACCTAGAACAGAAGACAGATTAAAAAAACTAGCGGATTCTTCGACTGGGAATGGGTGGCCTTCCATAGATTTAGATAAATACTGCGGAATATTTTGAAGGTTTGCTGCGGCAGCGGAGGCACGAAAATGGACAACATTTGCTCGAAATTTAAAATTCTAGAGGATGCAGTGACTCTGATTTCTGAATAAACTGATTTGGGAGCTTGCACAGACGCTCTGTCCGTTTTCCAAGCCGCCCGGTACCCGAACTTTCCCGGGAAAAGCTTCCCATTTCCTCATCGGAGTTCGTTCCTGTCTTTCATTGAGGGCAAGAACCAAGTTGATTGGAATAATTGTTGAACATAGCCCAGAGGCTGTGCACCTCGGGCATCGGGCAACTCGGACATCCCCGTATGTTCCCCATTATTCTACTATGTTCCTTTCACAGACTCTTAGTGACTCAGTCCAGTAATGACTCATACTGAGTCAAGTCTTATGTATTTAAGCAGCCATGTAACCTATGTAGAATCAATCAATTTATCGTGTCCTCAAATATTATTTGTGTGTCTCAGAGAACCGTCTGCCGGTTCTAATCAACAATCACCTCGTATATTCTCAACAATAATCTCACAGGGTGAATTCGGGCTGCCGCTGGACGACCATTAAGCGATGGCACCCCAAGAGAATATTAAGTCATTATGGAAAACCGCACAGTATGAGCTCGACAGCACAAAATTGAACCGCAATAGTGCGAGGTCGCACTGGCACGCCGCTTCAATAGACATCAGTACAAAAAATACTTTTTCTGTTTGTGACGCCGCCTGCCAGTCCCAGTCGGGATTTGTAACACGAGCGCCACGTGATCGTGATTCAAACTCCGCTATGTTGTGATCACGGCTTGCTTGAATGCTTACCTCGACCATCGCGATATGTATTGTCGCCACATACCACGGAGAGTCGGGGGTGAAATTCCCGACAAGAGACAGCAACGTGGTACCCCTTTGGCGTACATACGGATTCGTGGGGGTTTCGTTTCAGAGGCTGGTGACTCTGGTGAGTATTCTTTGCTGTGATATCTTTTGTTCCACTAGCGTCTTGCGCGGCCGCTTTGCAACCCTTCTCTGCACATCGAGCTTTATAATTTAGCGTCTTCACGGCTCGTTCTTCCGTCGCACGCCCTGGGCTTTCTTACGCTTGTCACGACCGGGTACTTACTGCTTCTTCCTGCTCCATCCCTCCTTCTATTCTCATCTTTTTTTTCGTTCGCTGGCATGGTTTTTTATGCAGATTCATGATGCTGGACATCACTCCCCAGTGTACGGGTGGAGGAGCGCGACTGCGACGTCCAGGATATATCGGGGTTATGAGTGAGTATCTCTTCGTAGTCCCTCTTTCCCATCCATCTGGCTTCCCAACTCCTCGCGTACTGCGCTCCTCCCGTAACACCGCCCGTTATCTTCATCACCTCGTCCTACTCTTGCACCCACCAAGCGCGCTCACACCGCCTTTCCCCCTTCCCTCAGTCTTTAGTCATGGCTAACCACCTCTTCAGTAATGCACCACCTCCGTCACCTCTCCATATGCCTCCATCGACACCGAATGTCGAGTGAGCTGTGGATCGTGCCTCGTGCTCCAAGCGTCGGCATACACCCACGGCCTATCACGGCTTTCGCTCCGCGCGCCGTCATCCTCAGTTACGGTATCACCAGGCTAGCACTGGGCGTCGGAGGACCGCCTTGCGAATCGTCCGCGCCGCCCACGTCGTCGGCCATTCCAGCACATACGAAGCGTTTGCGAGGGCGGGCCGACGACGCAGTGTTACGTGCGTACGGGAGAAGGGTTTGGTGAGTATTCCGGATCTGCGCCTCCCTTCTGCCTCCATTCCATTCCTCCCTTCCTCCATCGATCACGCTGGCTGGCCGCCGCCGCGTCTTCCCTGCATTCATACCATGCCTGAAGCTACCCCGCATCCCCTTCACACATCTCCTCTTTCTCCTGGCTTCGCTCTCGATCTTCGCTTACTTACTGACGTGTTCCGCAGACGCATGCAGGACGCCTGCTCCGCTGCTTCGAGATGCAGGACGACACAGACATGCGGCAGCGGCGCGGGATGCCATCGGGAGTGCACAGTAGGAGGGCTACGACGTTATCGGACCACGTACACGCAGTGAGTACCTCTACTTGACTTGACTTTTGGTTGTGTGCTCGTCCACCGCTGCCCTCTGCACTCGGCGAAGCCATCCGCATCCTCCGAGTCCGGCGATCCTACCGTGGGCGGGTTCTCTGCCGCGTGTACCGCATCGTCCTCCCGCTCGCTCGCTCTCCCTCTCATTTTTCCATCCCCGCGTCCTCCTCCTCTTTCTGCTCCTGCTCCTCCTCCCGCTCCCGCTCGCGTCTTCTCCGCCGATACGCAATCTAACTTCCTCTTCAGCGACGTGCTCGATTGTTTCGAGATGGGTGACACGGACCCTCGGCAGCGACCCAGGATGCCACGGGGAGAACGAAAGCCTGTACATTGTGCACTGTGGCATATATCGAACTATCGTACGTGCAGTGAGTTCCTCTACTTTACTTGACTGCCGCTCGGTGCTCGACCACCTCTACGCGCCGCTCCTCTGCGCTCCTCTGCGTCCGAGTCCGGTGACGCACTCGGGGGGCTGGCGCGTGTACTGCCTTGCTCTCCCGTATATCAGCCTCGCTCGCTCTTTCCGGCGTCTTCCGCTCTCCCTCCCTCCCTCCCTCCCTCCCTCCGTTCTTCACCAGAGAACAATGGCTAATCTAACGTCCCCTTCAGTGCTCCCGCCCACAAGCTCCGAATCGGGGATCCACCTCCCCACCCGCATGACGTGCACTGGTACCAAACACCGACTTGCGGACAGCGCCGTCGTGGGCTCTTGGCGTGTCGCCGTCCGACCCACCACCTGCATCGAGCGCGCCTTCCCTTCCGCCATCGTTCTCGGTCACTCCTCCCCCTCCTGCTCATAGTCGTTCCGCCCGCTACCTCCAGGTCTGACATCGTCCTCACCTTTGACATCCTCAGCCGCAAAACGTGCCCCAGATCTGGCGGTGCGTAAATCATAATTATTCCTCATCGCTTTTTGCTGCGACGCACGGGCGGCGGGCGGCGGGTAGTGCGCTGCTGAATGTGGGTGCGCGCGCCGACGTGCTCCGTGGCCGTGGTGGGTGCTTGATGCGATGCGCGCGGCCGCCATCGTGTGGAGATGGTGGATGGACGTCTGCGCAAGTCGCAAGGCGACGCCGGCGGTGCTTGCCGGTGTGTGTGCGGTGACGGTGTGATACCCCGTGGTCTGGAGTGCGGCGTACATATGCACGAGTTGCTGCCCGTCGTGCACGACCTTGTCCCAGCCAGCCGCCACGGCTACGTCGCTATAGAGTGCCGCCGACACGACCACGGACGCACAACCGTTACTCGCCCCATTTTTTGGCTGCTTTGTTTTCGTTTTTGTTTCGCCTCCTCTGCTGCCACCCTGTTGCTGCTCGCTAACCCCCTCCGCAGCGGTCCCACCCCACCCACGGACATGAACGCCATGCCTCCCGTTCCGTGCCACCTGTCCTTCCGTACGCGGACGCACCGGACTCCTAGCTCGGACGGTCGCGCACCAGACTCAGAGCAGCAGCGCAGCCAGCCTACTCCGTTCTTGCCTTCGATGCGCGCTTGTCGTGGATCGCAAAGAGGGTGCCCAGCGGCGCGGGAATGCCCGTGTCCGTATGGCACCATCTTTGGTTACACGAGCGAGGCACAGCGCGGACGGGAGGGATGGGGAAGGATGGGAGTCTACTGGGTCACGGATGACCGGGCGCAGCTGCGTCTCGGTCATACGGAATCCAGCCTCGTAAGGAGTGCGAGTGTGAACAGGATGCAGAACGCGTCGCTGGCAAACGGCAGCAAGCATTCCTGAGTGGGATGTCATTTGTTTGGAATCAAGGTCAACACCCGATGGAACCAAACATACTCCTTTTCTTTGATTTTTGGTTCCTGTCCACATCGGCTGTCGCGAACCTCCGACTCTAGCTTCTTTGTTATTGGCTCTCCCAGTCCTTCGAATTCTTTCTTGCTGTAATCAAGCTCTGGTTGTAGGGCACCATGTTGGGCGCCATTCAAGTCTTCGGGGTTCCACGCCCTTTTGCGATGCAGATTTTTGGTCCAACGCTTAATCCATGGACAGTCCTCGACTCGAGAGGACGCGCCGCCCCTCAGAAATATTGCATGCCGGCCAGATAGGCCGCGATCACCTGAATCCTGGCTCTTCTTTCAAGTCGCATACCCAGTAGTATTTTGCATCCACGAACTCGAAGAAATCTCGGCCTGTACTTCATTCGATTCCAAGGATTTTGATTTGGTGCAAATCCTGCCCTCCGCGAGGCGCCAAACTGGCAGTAATGTTTGGAGATGCCAGCAATTCTATTCCTGGAATCCCGCCGCTCACTTGCCGCTAGTCCCGATTGGCTGTACATACATCCGCGGCGAGATGAATATCACGATCAAACATGGCCGCCTGAAGCAAACGAATTCAAGAAAGAAAGCAGCAAGAAACCCTCCAAGGATTGATTTGTTGCAGTGGCTAGAGACTGCGAATTCCGGAGCTCGGAGGTTCCAAACTCCGAAAACAAACACCCTGTGTCCGTCAGACGTGACGTTGCCAATCAATCAAGGAAGGTTCTGTATTTACTGTACTACATCCCGTCAGTAGTCTTCCCACTGCGGGACCACGAAGGACGTGGCCATTTTGGGGTGCCTCTCTGACCCGCCCACTCATTTCACGACCGCCCAGGTGCAATGACCACTGACTCGGAAGTCGCAGAGTCCCGGACCCACACATCGATATCCCCAACTGCCCCTGACGACGATGCTCCAGCGAAGGGTCATGCTATTGAGACAATCGGGGTTGATGAAAGCACGATTTTAACGGGAAGGAAGTTGGCCATTGTGTTTGTGGCAATGCAAGTGTTCACCTGCATACATTTACCGCAACTAAAGCGAAACTATTCAGGTTACTATCTGTCCTATTGGTTGCTTTGGACCAAACGATTCTGGGTCCGCTCTGACACATTCGCTATAATTCGAGGCTTACGATTCTCTTTCTCAGCCACCGCACTCCCTCGCATCGCGTCGGTTCGCTCCTCGCCACCTTTCCGGCTTTAGAGTTTTCGCTGACTCGTCACGTAGGATTTCCAAGCCTTCACCCTTCAAGGATGGGTTGCGACCTCGTTCGTACTCGCTCAAAGTCGGTTAGCGACTCTCGTTCCGAAAAAGCTCTGCTGATGTTCGCCCAGCCGTGTTCCTTCTAGTTTACGGACAAGTTCTGCGGATATTCTCGGCCAAATGGGTCATGGTCGCCGCAATTCTCATATTCGAAGTCGGCTCTTTGCTGTGTGGAGTGTCCCAAACCGTAGGGCAATTGATTGCTGGGCGGACGGTTTCTGGGGCCGGAGCTGCGGGGATATGTGGGCCCAGCCAATTTCTCTCCCAATTACCCACCTCACGCATCTTCAGTCGTTGCGATGATGCAGATCATAGCCCAAGTCACTCGTCTGGAAGATCGGCCTAGGCTGTTTGGCTTGTTTGGGGCAGTTTTCGGAATGTCGTCCATCATCGGGCCACTGATTGGCGGCGCATTCACCGACCACGTATGTCGCGTCTCTTCATCGAATCCCAGCGGGACGCTCATTCAAATAGGTCACTTGGCGGTGGTGCTTTTTTGTGAGTCTTCCGCCTGAACAGACACCTTGTCGTCCAACTTGTCCTTCCTAGATCAACCTCCCCGTGGGCGGAGTCTCTCTTACTGCAGTTACATTCCTGCTCAAGGCCGCGCCTCCCCTTGGGTCTGACCCAACGAAGCGTTCCCGCGCGGACATCATGAAGCAGGTCGCACGGATGGACTTCATCGGTGCCACACTGGTCGCCGGGGCCGTAACAAGTATTGTACTTGCCCTTCAGTGGGGCGGAAACGTCAAGCCATGGGACGACAAGGCCGTGATTATTGTGAGTTCCAAGCTTCTTACCGACTCACATGTCATCCTTGACCGTGCGCTGTTAGTGTTTCGTTTTGTCCGGAGTCCTCACAGCCGCCTTCATTTCTTGGGAGATATACCTCAGGGAGCAGGCCATGACCCCTACAGCGATTGTACATTCGCGCTCCGTGTGAGAATTTAATCTTAACTGACGGCTTGATACTAAACCGTGTAGATATGCGATCCTGGCGTACTGCTTTTTCGGTCGTTTCTCAATGCTCATGTTCTCCTATGTAAGTACCTTCAAGATCATAATCTTGTTTTATTTCAACGAGAGGCCTGCAGTACATCCCCATCTTTTATCAGGCGGTTAGACACCACAGTGCGACGAAGTCCGGGATCGACCTCCTGCCCTTCATGCTCGGTCTCGTTGTCACCGTTATCATTTCTGGCCAAATCGTGGGTAAGACTGGATACTAGTGAGTCACATACACCCTCCAGACATGTTATTTATGTCCGTCACAGTTGGCCCTTCCTTTTTGTCTCTCCGTTCTTCCTCGGTGTCGGCTCCGGACTCCTCTACACCCTTACCACAAGCACGTCTTCCGCCACAATTGCAGGGTTTCAGATTCTTTCGGGGATTGGCGTGGCGATGGGAATGCAGAACTCGCTGATTGCAATCCAGTGCGTCAATTTCTCTCGTCCATGTATCCTAACTGACGGCAGGTTAATTGAAGAGCTGAGTTCAAAAATACGCCGAGACTCCTTGGCCAAGCGACAAGCTTGGCCACCTTCTTCCAGTTCCTCGGCGGCACCTTGGGACTCGGCATTGCTGAACCAGTGTTCGCGTCCGAATTGGGCAAGTACTTGGTGCGCTTCGCGCCAGACGCGCCCGCCGCCATTGTCAAGCAGTCCCCGACCGCTATCTACACGGGCTTGCCCGCGGATATGATCCCTGGCGTCGTCCACGCATACACAGAGAGTCTTCGCGTCGTTTTCGTCATCGGCGTGCCCGTGGCGGGCCTAACCCTACTTGCGTCGGTGTTCATCAAGAATTCCCGAATCGAGAAGACTGCACCGCCCACTGTTCAAGGTAAAGCTGGAGACCTCGAGAAGAATGGAGAGCCGGTGACTGAATGAGGTTGGGATACATAAATTATGACGCGCCACTCAGTTTACCCACTAAAATTATTATTCCAATTATTTGGACTTTGAATCGTTGATCATGATACCCCAAATGTCGACTTAGTCCTACCGGAAACGACAGGAAGGAACTAAACAAACCACATGAAGTTCCCTAGGCATTGCAGTGATTTTTCCAGAAGGGTGTTTTGTTTTCCATTGGGGGGTTGATTGTTTTGTTTTGTTTTCAACCCTCTTCTTCCGCCACATGTTGGATCCTTGCTGTGCGACCCATTGATCACGGTATGTAGGCATTCCATCGATTTCTTAAACAGCGGATATTGAGTCGATCAACGCCCACGGCACGGTCGCGGCACATTGGTGCCGCAGATGCCGACTCAGCGGGCACAGGTTCATCTCACTGTAATACCTTAAATCTAAACTCGGGGTTTACCTTATTGTTGATTCTGAAGTTCCATCCCGGATGTTATACCTTCAAAGCCTCATGTTATGTCTGACAAACGGTGGATGCAGGTGATGGTCGAAGATGATGGCCGAGTTTACATAGGTGTTCATTCCTCGAATTATTATTTAGCTCGTAACACAAAGCTAGATGCGGCGAGAACGACTTGTGATACAGGTGGGCTTCCATCTTGGGTTTGAAACATGAGAAGGTCATGCCGATGATCCTGAGTCCTCGGGTTGGGCTTTTGGCAAACTTGCACTTGAATCGTCTTGACTGCACTCTTCCTCTTGAATCCTTTTTTTTTTTTTTTGGAAAGCCTTGGTTTGCCAGAATGGATAAAACATTAATGAGTCCGTGCCCTGTAGGTAAATTTTTTTCCACTTGTCTTTAGAGCCTGACATATCGCTTATTCATCCGGGTCCTCCTGATTTATCAGCCTTCCGATGCTGATTCACAGCGTTTATAATCGTGCAGACCCTTACAAAAGAATGGCCGGGGGTAGGGCCAGGTACGAAGTGTTAAATGTATACCAACGTTTACTCGAAAGCCAAACTTTTCACGCCGATCCAGGTGGGTAATGTACAGCTGCGCCATCGCGTCGTTCAGGCGCCGATGACGCGCCTCCGTGTCGACCCCAGCACGAATGTCATCTTTCCCATCGTGAAAGAATTTTACGGGCAGAGGGCTAGTACACCCGGAACGCTCGTTATCAGCGAAGGTACAGATTCTTGTTCCCATAAATTTATTCATCTCAAATCGAGTCCCGGACAGGCACAGTGATTGCCAAGAAGGCTGGCGCGTACGCACCTCCTGCTGGCCCACAACATTCAGACAAGTCGCACTTGGCCGGTGCGCACGCCGCGTCGCCTGGAATCTGGTCTGATGCGCAGATTGCAGCGTGGCGAGAGGTTTGCTCCACCTTCCATTACAGAGACGTAGTTTCAACATTCATTTTGAACCAGGTTACAGACGCAGTGCATGCACGAGGCTCGTTCATATACTGCCAGCTGTTCGCGATGGGGCGCGCGGCGACGGCACCGGAGCTCGCGGATCCAAACGTAGAGTTTGACCTCGTTTCCGCATCCGCGATTCCCCTCCCAGGCGAGACGATCACCCCCCGCGCGCTGACTGTCGAAGAGATACAGGAGTACGTTTCGATCTTTGTCCAGGCCGCAAAAAACGCGGTAGACCGTGCCGGGTTCGACGGGGTTGAGATACATGCGTGAGTGAACGGAGTTTTATCAGGCGCCGGAGCTGAATTCAGGATGAATAGCGCGAACGGATATTTGCTCGACGCGTTCTTGCAGGACACTGCGAACCAGCGCACGGATGCATATGGCGGGAGCCCCGAGAACCGCGCACGTATGCTCCTTGAGGTCGTATCAGCGACGGCGCAAGCAATCGGCGAGTCGAAGATCGGCGTCAGAATTAGCCCGTGGAGCTCGTTCCAAGGTAAACCTAGCGATCCCGTCTCACATACTGATCACTCAACACATTCCCGGGGCGCAGGAATGCTCATGGAGGACCCGGTTCCGACATTCACACACGTTGTCCGCGCGCTGCGTGAGGTTCCGCGCCTGGCGTACCTGCATATCGTCGAGCCGCGCGTTGAGGGCGCCACTACCGTGGAGGCCAGCGCGCATAACGCTGGTCACTCGAACGACTTCATCCGCGAGCTGTGGGGTGCCCGCACACTTATCTCCGCCGGTGGGTATACGCGTGCCCAGGCACTAGATCGCGCTGAGCGGGGCGAAATCATCGCGTTTGGACGGCTGTTCTTGGCCAACGTATGTTTGGTTGTTCATTTTGGTTGCGTTGCTGACGGGTATTCCTCATTTCTGGGTTCTGGCTACTGTAGCCTGACCTCCCACTGCGTTTGGAGAAGGACATCCCGCTAATGAAAGGGGATCGGAGCACGTACTATGTGCCCACTGTGGAAGGGTACACTACCTACCCGTTTGCATCATGAAATCATTAGTAAGCGGAAACTTATTCCTCCTCGCCATAGACTAGCCTGTATGTATATTCAGTTATTTGCCTGACATTTCGATCTTGTAACACTTCCATTCTTGTTTTCAAATCTTTTGCCGTTTCGGATGGTATCAAAACCTGATTTTCGGCGGAATAAAGAAATGGTTGAATCGGTGAGCGCTCGCTCATAAAATCGGACGCTATCCGAGGGCTTTGCAATTTAGCCCTACGCCAACGATGCAATTTTCATTTTTGAGTATTCTTGATGACACTCGTTTTGTCGACAATCACGTGGTCGTGTATTTGGCACTGCCACATGTCAGAGTTCCTTTCACCACATCATCGACTCGCCTTTGCCATGACTTCTCCGTTCGCGCCGCAGCTAGGCACCAAATATTGTCCCGGAGACGAGGAAGTGCTAAGGATCAAAGCTCTCCTCGTTGAGCCTACCCTTCGATTGATACAACTTGATGAAGAAATTGCGGTTCTGCAAGAGGCCATCGACAAACTGGTGGGGGAGCGCAACAAATTGGGTGCCTATGTGGATGCCCATGAAGCGCTTATTTCTCCTGTCCGCCGGTTGCCGCTCGATATACTCCAACAAGTCTTCATTGCCTGCCTTCCGACCCACAGGAATTGCGTCATGAGCGCTTCCGAGGCTCCTGTTCTACTCGGACGTATATGCAGCTCATGGAGAGCCATTTCACTCTCCATCCCGCAGCTTTGGTCCAGACTTCATATCGTTCAACCGGAGTGTATGGTACCACCTAGTTTCTATCGCCCAACTACGAACCTAATCGAGGAGAAACTGGCGCAGCGCTTGGAGACCACCAGGACCTGGTTAAGCCGTTCTGGAAAGTGCCCCCTCTCGATTTCACTGAGAGGGGCCTCCGGGCAACGTGGAAGCCACACCTTCAACTACTCACATCGATGATTTCCTGCGGGCCCTCATCCTGTTCGCCTCCCGGTGGCAGCATATTCATATCACGGCCGAAGCGAACGCGCTCCGTACCATGTTGCATCTTACCGAACGCGATGTGCCTATGCTAGAGAGCGCCATCATTGGCTACCCGTATTCACGCGCTCGAGCCGTCAGGTGGGAAGCCTTCGGTATGCTTCGAAGCCACCGCATGCGTAGCTTCTCTGCTCCAGCGGACAGTTTCCGGGAAAGCTTGCCGCTTCGATGGCACCAACTTACGGCCCTGAAGATTGAAGGTCGTTCGGGGACTCGTCGCTGACTAACGACCAGATATTACGGACAATGTCTAGGTGCCCTGAACTTCGCACCTGCAAGCTCGTGGTAACTGTACACATTTACGATGAGGCACCACTCGCCGTCGAACTCAAATTCCTCGAAACCCTCGAGCTGAAGTGCACAGTTATGAATTTCGCTTTCATGAGTCTATTGGGCCGCCTTTCCTTGCCTGAATTGCGGAATTTCACCCTTCGTGGGCAGAAAGAGGCTGGATACACCCCCTCTCTCGCCCGCATCTTCGCTCTCTGGACCCGACTAGAGAGTGTCGATATTGACAACAATATATTCACCAAATCCTCGTTGCTCGAAATGCTCCACATTTTGCCGCCTACGGTGCAGCGGCTCGGGCTCCGCGAGGACCCTTTTCGTCCGGACCGGGTGGTGTTGCCCCTTGATGACGATACGCTGGCGGCTTTGACCCCAGCACCCGGATTTCCTGCCCCGTATCCCGCGCTGCAGACCCTCCACATAGACTCCTGCAGCCTCATCTCAGATGCGGCTCTACTGCGCTTCATAACCGCCCGGATGGCCAGTCAATCCAGCACCACGCTGAAGCGTGTTCACATCCGATTCCTTAGAAAAATGGCCCTCGACATCCGTCCCGCTCTCCAGCCATTCATCGAGGCTGGTCTCGATGTCTCCGTCACGCATATTGTGTCCCACTCATTAATACGGCTTTCACCTTGGTATGGGCTGTCTGAGGTGCCTCCACCGTTGCCGATGAAGGACGATTCTTTGGCCTAGATTCTGGTATTGATTTATACCTTTGTACACTCATGATCTTTGTGTAACTTGTCTTTTCTGTTCATAACGTGAATATCCATACACTGACGCTATTACTCGGTGCGCTCATCAAAACAACAATGGCGAGCTTGAGATTAATTGAGTCACAACTGGGCTATACATTGAGCACCAATGCGTGATTTTAATTCCGACCACTCGAGCGATCGGAAAAGAAGAGGACCCGGATTGATCATAGTCAGTTATCCAATTATTGGGGACCTGGACTAAACAATCGTCTCGTACTTCTCCATTTCCTGCAAAAGCCTCGCCCATCTTCCCTCATGCCACGAACTCAATTCTTCCCATCTGTCGGGAAGAACCAACTTGATCCAGAGAGCGTACGCTGCCATCCACATATCCGCGTAACAGAGCACGTCGCCCATGATGAACCTGCTACTTTCTCCATTCGCCCGAATCCATTCGTCCACCTTGCCAAATCCATCCTTCAACTTCTTCCACTCGACGGCATCCTCTTCGCCTTTGGGCGTCAGATTTTCGAGCGTCTTTCCCCAGGATTCCTCGCGCGTGCGCCGGAAATACGCCGCGCTGGTGGGATTCATCTTCGCGTGCGAGGCGGGGAGGGCGTACGGATAGATCCCCGCTATCAGAGCATGCGCGGCGTCCTCGAAGGCACGGTTGAGGCCAGCGGTGCCCGAGGGCATCAACAGCGGCTTGTCTGGATACGTCGCATCTAGATATGCCGCGATCTTGGTTGAATCGGAAATGACCGCGCCTGCGGATAATTATTAGCCTGCCGCATTAATCCCAAGCAAGCCGTCGGCCTCGCACCTGTGGTCAGATCGTGAATCACAGGGAGGGTGAAATGCGGGCGTCCGTCGGGCTTATTCCTGGTCGGAGCCGCACCTATTTTCTTGCATAGTGGCTCGATTTCTGGGTATTCGACCCAGACGGTCTTGTATGGTATGCCTTTGAAGTTGAGCGCATATCTGTAAAGAACCGCGGATTGTTCAGCAACCACGAATCATCAGTGAAATGAACAGCGACCGACCTGGTTTTCCAAAGGTTTGGCGACCAGCATTTGTTAGCTAGAGCCGAGGGAATGTCGTAGAAAACGATCGAGGCCATGGAAGTGCTGTGTGGGGCTTGGTGTGGGGTGAGTCAAGGGCTTAACTTGCTGCCGGTCGTGACCCCCGCGCTGAGTAACGAACCTCCGGCCAACCTCGGCCCGGGCTCCCGATACGCATTAGTCAACGCCACTAGTTAGCCCCAGTCGGTCGAAAACTTATTCGCTTAGATTTCGGCATTCTCCGGCGGGTAACACTCGGTCAGTCCACGGATTCAATGCGGCGTGAAGCTGAAGGCTTGCTGACCGATCTTAGGTTAAATGGACTCCCGGTCCGCAAACTTGTGCCAGTGGCGAAATTGGGCGAAATTACATGCTATATCCTCGACAGGCCGTTCCAAACCGGCACGGCGAATGACAACACTTGGTCAGGTAGCGATCTTTAATGGTACAAGCGGTCGACGGCGCGAAGCGCCGTCTCCCACTCTGGAGTGGGTACTATTTCTGCTACTATTGAATATCTGCGGCTTATTCTTCAATAAAAATAAAAATACCTCGGCCTTGCTGCCTACTTACCTACTCACGCCACAAATTGATGAACTTTCGATCGTAAGGGCACCGTGCCGGGGTCGGTAAGGCGATGTGCCAAAGCCGAATTGCTGATTGTTGGTGTTGGCCGCAGTGTGCCGAAGGTGATTAACCGTTCTTCCGGAAGCGCAACGTGCTTGAGGAGCGAAGCTGTACATGTCAAGTGAGGGTGGGATTTTATGCGGCCACGGCTGGCATAGCATGAGTGGAAACAGAGAGCTCGACGAAAAAGGTTAGCGCTGATGGCGGAGTTTAAAAAGGCTTCAGACAGACAGGCTTAATTTTATAAAGAGAGTGACTGGCGCCTGTTACCAAGTCGCTGAATAATTTTGAACGCACTGCAATTTATAAACTGAGCACGCCCGTGCGGCCTTTTTATGTCCCTTGTTATATATCTGAGAAACGGATCTTGTGCTGATATCGCTTCTTAAATCAAAACCTACGGCAAGAAGCAGAGGATAAAATTCCGTTTCCAGTAGAATCGCCGTCGCAAAGGAAAGCCGCGCAACAACAAAAAGAAGCAGAAAAAGAAAGAAGAACAAGAAAAGGTCGCGTGCCCTGCCCGTTTTTCCCGACTGTAACACCAATCTGTATTATCATCTTATCTTATGTGTCCATATAACAACTGTATCCGTACCCATCTTCACATGTAGATATCCCCTTACTTTGGGATGAATAGAATTTAAATAAGCATTAACATTGTCCCAGAGAATGTCCACACCGACCGATACTTTTCTGTCCACAATCCATGTCTAGACTCCTGGGACCGTGAAGCCAGGGAGGTCGGGCCAATTGCCAATTCCTGCAGGATCACCGCCAATTCGAACCCACGAAGAGTGAGATGGGGTAGGTCCATCCAGGATGAACAATTGATGCCATCCCGGAGGAGAGACAAATGCGTTTGGAGGTGCGGTTATCGTGCATGTGTTGCGTACACAGCTAAAGGCGGGGAAGATCGTCCGGCTTCCCATGGTGTTTCCGTGCGTGGATGATGTCGCTAAAGCATGCCACGGTGAGAGACTCGCCACCATTGGCAACCTCACTTACCCGCAATGAGAGAGACTTTCATCGTGGAAGTAGAGCCGTGGGGGAGAGTGACAGTGATGGTATGTCGACTTCCATAGGCCCAATCGGTGTCTGTGATGTTGAACGACGGTTGGGTGAGGCCTTGTGCCAGATAGGGAGGAATGTAAACCTAGTACGCGGTCAGGAAAAGGATATCGGTCTTTACTAGATACAAACTTCGATCCTGCGCTCCTCTGGATTGACACCATCCTCTGGGTCGGATCCAGATACTAATACACGGCCGTCGGGAAGGAGGACGGCCTATTGAAGTTCAAATTGATAAATTTTTCGGTCGAAGACTCAGAAACATACCTCAGAATGGTATAGACGAGCAACGATAGTTGTGTTGAGAATGGAGATTCGCTGATTGAATGGCATGGTGGGATCATACAAGAGGGCACCGAAATTGCCGTTGCGGGCCAGACCAAATCCGGCCACGCCTTGGACGGCCCCGTTCAGGATAAGGAATGTTCCGTCGGGAAGTCCGACCATGCATGACATTACTCGCGGGCTCGGCTGTGATGAAAGATATTAGTCCAAGAAGATATCCAATCCCGGTGACGAGTTTAGCCCACCATTCGCTCCAATGCCCAAGTGGCGTTTTCAACTTCGGGCTGGATGGAAACGCAGTTGTCAAGCGCGATATCAGGTCCCGGAATACTGCCGCCGCAGACCAAAACCTCCAATGGATCAGTATATGGTGCATGCTGTGGGAACATCACTGCGGCACCCTCTAGCGGGTAAGTGCGTCCACCCAAGACTTGAAACAAACTCAATGGGGTGAAATGTGCTAAAATCGGACCATACTTACCACTGACAACAGATGCAGGAATATTCGGAAGTTGAATAACAGTGTCGAACGTGAGTGGATCGAGGATGCGCGCTTCATTATAGTAGACTGACGCAAAAATTGAATTAAATCTCAGATGCGAGGGGAAACAACACACCGACGAAGATGTTGCCACTGGGGAGTACAAAGACAAATGGATATAGATTGTTTGGGTCGGTGCGATTGAGCCATTCCAAGAAGATGACCGTATCTCCGCCCTCGGGAGTGGGTAGAATTTCCACGTTCGGTTCCGGCCAAGCATTGGCACCCGTTTCGCCGCCTATGACCATTACCGTGCCATTTGGAAGCATTGCAGCAGCTACCAAGAGAGTTTTTATAAAAATAAATCAAATGACGAGAGGAACACCGCACTTGGGTACCATCGTTGTCTCTGCAGGTGCAGCTCAGTGAAGCTTTCTTCCCAATCTTGCGTGCCATTTACACCAGGAGATCCGTCGGGGGTATAGAGACGAACTCCCTGGGTTGAATCAAGTGACCATCCTCCTACGTTGAGCTGCCGGCCAGCCTTATCTGGTAGGATAATACTGCCAGAACAAAACACATTTGATTTGACGTGCATTTCCCGCCAAGCTGCCGAAAAGTTGCTAGTCAGACTAAGGTCCAACTCATATGCCCCAGTGCCGTTGGGGGATCTGGAAACCTTGTTTCACCTTCAGAGGTGTCAACCGACTGAACTACTCACGGTTCCGATGGGTTTTTTTCAAGAAAAGTAACCTTGTTGTTGATCCCGACGGTTGCGATCAGGGGAGTAATTAGACTGAAAAAATATTAGGTGCCGTCGAAGCAGTCCAAAATTTCACTCACCCAGGAACTAAGGAAGAAAAACACGACTCAGAGACCACATGCGAAAGTGTGACTTCGAAGCTTACCGAAAAACTGAATAAAATAAATATCAAGCGAAATTCACACAGAAAATTAGGGTATGGTATTTACCTCATAGCGACCAGTGACTTCTGGTGTATGCCAAACATGCGCCGGACCTGTCCAAACATAGTATTGGATTCTACGGCCCCCGCCACAGAGATGGATGGGGTCCGCTGGGCAGGCCAAATTACACTGGTCCTCGGAAACCAAGGACACTCCGCTGGCGGTGACATCCGACACATCACCGCAGACTAGGATTTTGAGTTTAGTTTAGGCATAAAGTTGAAAAACTCACAGCATTGGATACCTAGGAAGATAAGTACCAACATAAAACAGAAAAAGGAGTGCACTAACCAAATTCCATTCCACCAGCGGTGTAGCCAAATGCTGCACACTGACTGAGGCAAGTAGTGGCCGAGTTGTTATTGCTATCCTCCAGCTGCCAAGGAAAAACGCGCCCATTGTTATCGGGCTCACTTTGCGAAGCGCAGTAGCCGGTTAGTGTCTTTTTTACAAGGAGCAGCATTTCCACATACGACAAACAACCTTGGTAAGACCACGATCCTGGTATGCTGGAGTTCTGCGGAACCGGAATTGGTAGAATGGTAATATTTTGTGTGGTCGAGTATACGGAGAGGCGACTACCGGCGCCGCACTTGTAAAAGCTTATTGAAGTTGGTCCGGAAATATCTTAAAAACACTCACGGCCTGACTGTGAGACCGTTAACTTCAAACGACGTACGGAGATTTCTGATACACGTACGTCGAGTTTCCCCCACATGCGCTGTTGCAGTCATTTGGCGGGGCGGCCACAGCACCGTCTATCAATTCGTTCCCGCAGACTGAATGCCAGGGAGTATGTCAGTACATTCTCAAAGCGCAAACAAGTTATCCGTACAGCACTGAATCTGATCATGGTTTATTTAGTTAATCCGATCATGGTGAGAACGATTTGCCTACAGAAAATTCTCCAGCAGCAATGGTGAAATTTTGAGCGGCGCAGCTGGCAACGCAAGATTCCATCGTCAAATTCACATTGTCCGGCAGCTGGGTGGCGACGGCTCGGCCATTGGCATTATCACTGAAATTCATTTGAGGAGACAGGGATTGAAACTCACGGCCATTACTTACACGAAACATCCCACATACGACCATGGGCTGGGAAGATCGGTTGCGATTGCGGTAACACCGCCTGCTGCCCCGCCACCGCCGCCACCGCCGCCACCCACGGGGGCGGAGGAAGATCGTCACCAGTGTAATTATACACCGTCAATCTGTTTGGACCTCCGCAGCTTGCCATACCAGATCAGCGTGAGGTAATTCGCTGACCAGAAAATCAACATACAATTCTGAACTGTTGCCCTGGCATAGCATATTGCAGCTCGAGACAGCTTCAATAACACCTCCATTTGCGATGGCTGTTCCACAATCTGCCAAAAAAAGGTTGATGATAGGCGATATGTGGTTTAGGAAGAGCACTCACAACATTCGTCTGCGAATTCGGCACCTGAAGACGTGTTCGTGAGAATGAAATGAAACAAATGCGTGAGAGGGTTTACCTGAGAAGGGCATGCCGGCGTTGAAACACGCAGCAGTACAAGTTTCGAGGGAAAATTGGCCCACAACATCAACCTTGTTGACGAGGGAACGTCCTTGACCATTTAGGTTGTCACTGAGTCGGGGTCAACTGAATATACTGACGAGATCCCAACCGGAGTCACCTATAGCACCCGAGAGATTCCCACTTTCCGATTGACGGAGGAATCGTGGGAGGCGGAGGCGGTACGGCTCCACTCCAGAACACGTTTAACCGACCCCCACCACCGCAAGACTGATCAGAATTTCCGGAACAGCGGTCCGCACACTCTGTCAAGGAAACGTTGGAGGCGGAGTTTTCGATGAAATTATCACAATCTAGATGTTTATTCTGTCAGCGACATCTCTCAGATAAATTTAAGGACCCACAGCATTCTTGCTTCATGGCGGAGATTAGGTGAATGTTCATTCGTTCGACACGGACGAGATGGCTCACCATGAACTCGACTCCTGCGAAAATAAACTGTTTAGAGTCACAGAAGTTGATACAGTTCTTAAAACGGGGCGTTATTGAGGTAGAGACAGTGAAAGAGGTAACTCTTACCTCCACGGTCATATTGACTGGATCGGTGAAGGTCGCCCCAGCTAAAGTACGCGCTCCGCCGTTATCACTGTACAATTGAGAACAACTAGTCGGTCAAGCACTACCAAAGCAGGGAACCAAACGCACGTATAACACCCGATTGAGGACCAGTTCCCAGGAAGAGTGGTCGGAACGGATTGCCGACGCTGGGAACCTGAAAAAGCATGGGAAAAAGACAGTAACTAGCTTGCTGAGTTAGTGCTCTGTGCGCGAGACATTTACAGCAGAGACAGACATGAGCCAGTGCGAGCGAAAAAAGCCAAGAACGGCCAGGACGGTGAGCCATTGAGATGACTTGTCAGACCGTTGTGAGTCCAGGAGGGCTCTCTAAGAGTCTCTATTTTATAGGCATTCAAAACAAGGAGACGCGTCAAAAACAAGGGGAATCGGTTCCTTGCGATGGGACTCGTGTGAACGGATCAAGGTAGCTTGTGGATGAATGCCCTATTTGAGTACCGAAAGACATGGGCCGGTCAACGCTAACCGCTAAGAAAGTAGTTACCGCTGCCAGAATGTAATCGGAGATACTTATCAAGTTGCGGCTGCCAGAAAGCGGTAATCGAAGACATATCAATTAGACTGGAAGAATCCACTGGTAGCCGATAGAAAAGAGAGGATTAACAGTGACACGGTGATCGGCGATCGCAAGCACTGCCAAACACCGCATAAAAAGATGTGGAGCATTCTGGTCAAGATCGTGTCCTGAACAATCTTTTCGAAGCCCAGAGTAGAAATAACTGTGATAGATATTTGGCTTGCATTTGACACACGACAGACTTTTCAAATGGAAGCCATACGTATCGCCGGTCGCGCTTCTTTATAATCTTTTGGCAGCCGGTGTCACAACTTGCGCGCAGTTACATTATTCCCTTGAGGGGCCCGGGCCATCGGGCTGGAGCACATTTATAAGATGCCTGCATCTCGAGTTAAAATCCGGTTCGCATCCCAAGTTTCTATTCTCCTCTTTCAGCGGCCTGTTTTTCGTCGTGCCATATCTAGTCGGTGTGATTGCTGTGTTCCTGGATCTGTCTGAATGAGACATTCCACTGTCCAGACTCGAGTTAAACATAAAGAACCTCGCAGTGCCCCGGGTATTGATACCGCTCCGAGTTCGGGAATCAACATCATGGTTCCTTCAGGTCCAGAGTGACAACCTGTGGGTTCTAGATTATGCACCACTTGGAATGCTGCCCTGAGTTCTTGATCTTTGAGCTCGGGCAAAGCTCGGCCAAAAGAAAAGCTCATCAAGTGGAGGAAGATGTGCTCGAGTAAAAGACTTGGTAAAGACTCATTGATCCATGCGCTCCGGATTAAAATCTGGTCTGCCAGTGTCCGCTGAACGCTCATACACTGTATGTATCTGCCAGTGTAATAGGCATTGACAGCCTCACCAAAACCCTGGCGGCGATAGCGACCCGTTCCCCTGCACGCCGGCTACAGCTCCGGCTACCCACAACTTCACATTCCGCCGTATCGGCACCTGCCGATTCGGCAGATTTGTACCAGTGTCTAGGCTCGGATAAAAAAGGGTTATTGACTTTGGCATTCCGACACCGGTCATTCCAACATGCCGGGCGCAAAAGAATAAGAAAAATTGGGACCGGCATCGGGTAGATCGAAAGGCCCAAAATAGTGTCGTTCAAAGTTAGCCTTTTTGCATTCCTTTTCGTGCTCCTTTTCGTCTCCTTTTCGCCATTTTTGCGCCAAAAATGCGAAAATGAAACAAAAAGGAGAACAAAAAGGAGTGCAAAAAGGCCAACTTTGAAACCCCCCCCTCCTGTATTTTCAAGAAGGAAGCCTAGTAGGAGAGTTTTCCTTCTCTTGAACACATTTCGGCAGTCATCGGCAAGGGATCTGCCGTTGAAACTCCGAGCCAGCCGAGCAGGCGATCAGTGCACCCGTGGTCTCTCAGAACACCGTGCACGCGAGCTGCTCCAGTCTTGTGATCAGCATCTGCATATCTCTTAGGAGCTTTAGGTATTTAGCAGGTGCTCTAGCCACTTTCGCAACGGGGGAGTGGTTACACCGCGAATGGCACTGGACTTTGCGGGTGCCTTTTTACGCGATTTTTTCGGAGAGGTCCAGCCCATGAAATGTACAAATGGTATTCACTAACAATGGGTAGTAGCTAATAGGATAGAGAATGTGTGATGAGAAGGTATGGAGGGCCCGGGAAAGGACAAAGGGAAGGATGGGATCAAAGTCTGGTGCGGAGTTCCAAATATCGGCAGAAGAAGGAGGACAAGTAGGACGACAAAAAGGAGCATTTTGGCGAAAATGGCCTTGCAAGCTCATTTTCGCCAAAATGCTCCTTTTCGTGGTTCCTACTTGTCCTCCTTCTCGGTTCAGGAAGATGAACAGGAAAATGAAAAGGAGACCAAAAAGGAGCCGAAAAGGAGAACTTTGAACGAAGCTAATATTCTGAACCGTTTCGTTGGCGAAATCGCCGCATCGGCGATCAACAAATTTTAATCTCCGCAACCATCACGTTTCGTCATCTCACAACTCTCATCCCTAAATTACTTTCTTGGGTTCTTAATACCTGTGGATTATTTCCGGCCTGCGAATGAGTGGAATGGCTCGACCCAAATGTGTCTCTCCTTCTCGCAAGCCCGGGGATATCGTTGGTGGAATTTTTTTTTCGTGTCTCACCGTTCTTGGCTTCGTTTTTTTCGTGATAGATATACTTAGTGATATGTTCGCGGCGGCCCATAACGAGACCTGAAGCCAAACAACCACAATAGACTCGAGAACCAGAAAATTCTGTAGAAAGTCTTCATACTTTCGAGGTACGTGGTGGGGCTTCAACGTCTTTCCTTCATGCTAATGCGCACACTATGCACACACGCAGGGTTCTTGCAGCCAATGCTACGGCATCAACCGCCTTCATATCTTGCATGGGCGATTCACGGGTCAAGAACGCGATCGCAGCGCATTTCAGTTATGCGAGGCCGTTTGCGTTGCTAACGGTGAGCGCCGGCCTCTATCTTGTCTTCCTTTTCGCTCCTGCACCTGGACGGCGGAGACCTTATTCACATCCATCGAGCACGTGGATGTATCCCCGGCCCCAATGTCTTTCCCTTCCAGCCGATACTTGTATGTGGGGCGGTGCGCTGGAGGTGACTTCTTGATGCGGCGAGCTTTGCTCGCACCTGTACGCCGCACGCGTTGTTTGCCGCGCTCCCGCCGTCGTACCAGCGGAAGCAGTCCATCAAGCTGAGGCTGCTGTGTGGCCGATAAAGCTTGGTGCGGACACGGATGTGGCGGGCACCGAGGAAATGCGGAGGCAGTCTCGCCGTCCTTGCCACCATCCATCTTCCATGCTTCTCCTCCTCTCCTGCGAGCTCCAAACGATGTACTGATGTTTTGGCAGATTCGTCTCGACGTCCCGTCTTCCAGCACCAGCCGCAGTGAGCAAGAGTCCGCGCCAGGGCCAATCGCACATTGGGCTAGTGGGGACGAGGATCTCGTCTCTGGTGGGCAGGATAGACGGCTACTCAAGGTATGTATATTCCCTAGTGGCCGCACCCCTCCCTCCCATACCTTCCCTCTCTCCTTGACACCCCCGTATGGCATAACTCGACGGCGCGGAAACTGACGCAGCCTCCACCACACCACCGACGGCCACGCCCATAGGCCTTGATGACGCGTCCCGGAGGGCTTTGACACTATGGCTCCAGGATTGAGCGCGTTCCATCGATGACGCCAGGGCCGATCGATGCCGACGTGGCGAGTCTGGTCGCGTTGCTCATGCCCTTGGCGCCGGGGGCTCTTGCTCGGAGCGCTGCTCACCGTCGACGCTTCCAGGGACGTCTGATGCTGATGCTAAGGCGCGGGCTACTGGGGCGCCAATGAGTCCGATCCGCCATATTCTTCCTTCCTATGCTTTTGCCTTCCTCTTCCTCCCCCTACTTTTTCTACTTCTCATCGTTGACACTTCCACTCACCACGCTCCTATAGATCTACCCCACCGCCATCGTCAGTCGCCTTTTGTCAGTCGCTCGACCACTTCGTCTATGCCATGGCCCGTGGTGCGTCCTCGGCATTATTCCTTGTTCTCCCAGCGCGCGTCACGCAGTATCCTTCATTCTCCGAGGGCTTGGATGCGTTATCGATGCGCTCCGACGCGCGTTGTACGACCGGCCCAAATTGCGAGACCAGCGCTAACGGGAGCCGCCGGCGCCTATTTCCAGCATGGGCGCTCATGGGATGCGTGCTCAGTGGTGGATGCGCGATACTCTCTGTGGGCCCGGCACACCAGCCTTAAGCTTCATGCGGGTGCGGTGTGGCGAGTGCGGGTCTTGCTATTTACGCTCGAGCGCGATACTACTCATAAATCGTTTATGGCGTTTTTTGCGCGCGCCCCGGGCTGGGACCCGAGACCGCGTGTATGTAGGCGCGGGCGTATTTGGGAGTGGGTCGTGTATTGGTTTCGGTGTGTGCTTTGACACTTTCCTGACGTCGCGAGACGAGCCCAGCACCAAAACTTTTCCTGTCGCTCTATTCTGCTGGGTGCTTGCGGCGTGTGATCGCGCGCTGGTGGGAGTGCGTTACGCAGGGCAAGAGTTATAGTTCGGCTGAACTGATACGCTGCCTGTGGGTGCCTAGCACTCGGCGGAACAGTGCGACTGTTTCGCTTAAAATACGCGACGAAATGTGGTCCGCGGTTTCCTGATGCTTATTCTCGCTCGTGATGTATTGCGGGATGTGTATGGAGGACTTTGCGCGCTCGTGGGCCGCCGATGTGCGTGTTGCGGTGGTCGTTTTAACTTTTATGCACTCCCTACCTAATCGATTCATCAAAATTGTTTTCATCACTTTCTATATTAACCTTCACTGCTAGTTCACTGCTAATAGAGTTGACTCGGAGCCACCTAACAACGGTTGACATGAACAGATGAGTGGCGTGTACATGTACCCCTTGATCTTCAACGTTCAACTGCCGCAGAATTAGAATGACGGGAAAAAAACCAGGGAGTGTGAGCGCGATATACTACTGATAGATTGTGTATGGTGTTTGTTGCACGCGGAGGCCTGAGTAGTGTGCGTGCATCGATTTCATTGTGTTCTGGCACCGGCACTGGCGCTGCTTTTCGTTGTATCGCGGGCTCAGGAACGGACCTCGTTTTGTCAGTGCATGCGCAGTGTGGTGGGCGGTTCCTTGATCTATCACTCGCAGTGTATTTCGGGATGCACGGCGCGGATGCCGATACGTGCGGAACGTTGTGCGCTCGCGACCGAGTCTTCTTTCCCGCGATGGCGTATGGCGGTAAGCGTTTTATGTACCCGGAATCCCTACCTGTTCGATTCATCAACAATTCATGTTTCATCACTTCGGGCGCTGTTTTGATCCTAACCTCGACTGCTAACAGAACCCAAATTGATCAAGAGCAGCCTAATAACGAACAAGGGTTGACATGAACAGATGAGTGGCGTGTACCCCTCGATCTGCAACCGTATAAGGATAAGACGGAGATAAAAACCCGGCTGCCAATATGCCGAGAACTAGATTGACCGTGTGTCGCGAGATGTGAGCAATGATTTCAGATGACTTCCATGTCAGAATGCTAAGGAGTGCGAAGTCTCCCACAGCGGTTGAGATAAAGAACTGCCTGACTGAAATTATGGTGTCACAATTACAACTATGTCCCCTCAAGCCACGGTTACTCAAATTCGGTTGAGCAACGTTACAAGATGTTTGACGACTGCGGTGGAAACCCTGGAAATACTTTCTGACAGTTTTGGGACCCCATTCTTGGGGGCCATTTCTACCACAACGCAGTCACTCGTGAAATACATGGAGGTATGTTCCCCATGAATTTTCTCCTTGCATAACTAAATCACGTTAGACCATCAAACAAAAGAAGGATGACTGTATTCAACTCACGGAGCAAACTCACGAGTTGCTCAATGCAATTATCAGTGTCCACGTCAAATCAAACACAGGTGGAGAACTGGCACCAACTGTGCTGAAGCACATTGGGAAATTCACTGAGTACTTGTCCTGAGTCTAGATGTTGCTGGTCATCCTGAGTAACCACTATTTAGGACACTCCATAAGATACATACGTTTGTTGAAGCTCAGCAAAATGGGAGCACATTCAAGAAGTTCTTCCGTCAGGGGGAATACAATATGCTGCTTCAGAATTGCAGGATGGGATTGCAACAGGAACTGAATTTTTTCCAGGTGGGTCCCTTCTTTACCATGCGAATGCATTGGAAGACCGACCAAATATAGGTTCACACCGTCGATCTCGTAACTGATGTTAAAGAGATGCAAGAACATGCCAAAAAAAGACACGAGGAGGTGCTTCAAATGATTGAAGCTCTCAATGAAACATCCGATTCAGATGGAACATCCTCTGTATGAAAACTCAACCACTTCTGTAAATTACTAATCTTTCATTCAGATAAGCAGGGTCTATACTGGCTCCCACAACAGGTATGCTTCTGCCATAGTCTTAGGTCAAATTACTGAGTAATTTAAAGCTCTAATTCTATCTCCATGCTACCATCGGAGCCGAAGATATTCTATGGTCGAGAATCCGAACTTTTGAACATCCTCAAACTCTTTAGTCAGCAAGAGCCAAGGATAGCAATTTTAGGTGCAGGTGGAATGGGAAAGACCAGTTTAGCAAGAGCTGTTTTGCACCATACATCAGTCATGGCCAAATATGGCCAGCACCGATATTTCGTGGCCTGTGATACTGCAGCAACCAAAATTGAACTCGCCGCAATCATTGGGGCCCATCTTGGATTGAAGCCAGGCAAAGACCTCACCCATGCAGTTGTCCAGCGCTTTTCTCGCAGCCCTCCATGTCTTCTGATTTTAGATAATCTTGAGACATTGTGGGAGCCAACTGAATTGCGAAACGAGATTGAAGCATTTCTGTCCTTGCTCACAGATGTAGAGCATCTAGCCTTGATGGTCAGAGCAGATCCTCTACTTTTACCTTCGACTAACATTATTATATCAGATTACCATGCGAGGAGCAGAACGACCAGCCCAAGTGCTATGGACTCGGCCCTTTGTGCTGCCTTTGAGGCCACTAGAGCAAAATGCTGCTAGGAAAATATTCATGGACATTGCAGATGATGGACACAATATAGAAGAGGTTGACAAAGTTCTCTCTCTGTCAAATAACATGCCACTTGCAATCAGTCTTCTTGCCAATGTGGCTGATTCTGAAGGCTGCACTGCAGTCCTCTCGAGATGGGAGGCAGAGAAAACATCAATGCTCTCAGAGGGATATGATAAAAGATCCAACTTGGATCTATCTATTTCACTCTCTTTGTCAAGTCCCAGAATTTCATCTCAACCTCAGGCGCAGGATCTTTTGAGCCTGCTATCAATGCTTCCAGAGGGACTTTCAGATGTGGAGCTGCTCCAAAGCAAATTACCAATCAAAGATATTTGGAAGTGCAAAGCAGCTTTGATTCGTACCAGTTTGGCCTATGTCGATGAGCATAAACGACTCAAGGCTTTGATACCTATCAGGGAATACATGCACAAGACTCAGCCTCCTCAAAATCACATTATTCAGCCTCTTCTGAAACACTTTCAAGACCTTCTCGAGTTGTACATAACAGATTCTGCGAGTAGATCTCATCAAGCAGTTACTCGGATATTATCAAATTTCTCGAACATCCAGAATATCCTCAGCAATGGACTAAAGCCAGGTCATCCAGACCTAAGGGACAGCATTTACTGCACATGCGATCTAAATTCTCTCAGTCTGGACTGTAACCGGGAGATGATTTCACTGATCAGTGAGATCCCCAAGATATTTCCGAAACCCTGCGATCATCGACTGGAGGCTTACTACATCACGGAGTTGATTAATTCTTGGAAACGGCTTTCTGTTTCTGATCCAGGTACACTCATTACCCAAGCTCTCGAACATTTCAATCACTTTGATGACCCAGGTCTCAAATGTAGGTTGTGTAATCTTATCAATTTTTACCAACTCACACAGAATTTGCAGGTAAATTTTATGGAGTCCTAGCTTACTATTATGTGGACCATGAGACCTTCCAGCAGCCATAAATATCTGTCAAACTGAACTCTCATTGGCAATTTCAATGCAGAACACCGGAAAACAGTGTCTTGCATTGTGTCGCCTTGCATGGTGCAAGTGGTACCTTGGTGACCACCGGGCTGCCCAAGGACATGCATATGAGTCCCAAAGACTTGCAAAGATTTCTTCAGATTTATTTATAGAGGCAAAGGCTTGCATGTAGAGGCTGTCTGCTGGACATCTCTTGGAAATTACCAGCAAAGTATTTCCCTCTGCAACAGGGCAAAGGATCTTTCCAGTCTTTGTGGACTATCTGGTGGTGAACTGGACCACAGCATCATGATCCTTCAGGCAGAGGTCCACAGGTTAAAATCAGAATATGGACAGGCTCGCATTATCCATGCTCATATTCTCCAAAATGTTTGGCTGGATCAAGATCCTTACAAGCATGCAATTGCCTTGTTCAATTTTGCTCAAATTGATGGGCAAATTGATGCGCCTCAAGATGTTGTACAGAGGAATCTTGACCGGGCAAGAGCAATCTTCAGTGATGTAGGAGATCTCAGAATGACCTCATTGTGTGATGTGGTCCAAGCAGAACTCTCTCTCAGGAAAGGAGATGTGCAGAGTGCAAAGACAATGTTTTGTAAAATTTTGAGAGAATCGCGAGGACAGGATTTCGATAAAGTGGCCAACTGTTTGGAGAGACTTGGTGATGTTAGCTGTTGGGGTGCGACCAACATGTCTAGCTGGACAACTGTGTTTCTAGCATACTCCCTCAAGTCAAAAGCACAGCTGGAAATCCATAAAGCACTGCAATTCCTTGGTGATGTGTTCCTTGCTCATGGGGATGAGGATACAGCAGTCAGCTTGTTCGTTGTTGCTTTGGATGGATTCACATCCATGGATGTCCATCACAGTAGAGCTGAATGCATGCTCAGGCTTGGAGACATTCATGGGAAACATAGTGATCTGTTGAGAGCAGTAGAGCTTTGGCAGGCAGCTAAACCCCTGTTTGAATGGTCATCACAGGCCAAACGGGTTGATGAGATCAGTGAAAGGCTGGCTAATACAGGGAAATATGTGGTCTGATGATTATATAGGTGATATATGTATTTATGTTCGGAATACATTTGGTTTTGCCACTGTAATTTTTTTTGGTAATGGGCTCAGATTTGACCTCTAAAGATAAATAATGAGGTCTTTGAACCGTGATATGTGAGTGAAACTCTGGAGTGAAATCAAAGTCGACAAGCCAATTTGATAGCTAGTATCGTAGCTTTCTAACAAATTAGAGAGTCATTACAGCCGTTTGCTTATGTTCGTGAAAACACATTTTTTTTTCTGCGCTGTCACGTGCCTGAGGAAGGCTGGAGCTGAGCTATGCCAGGTGCTCATATGGGCTGGTTTACCTTGACTTTCGATATGGGAGTGCCCCAAATGGTTCCGGAGAGCAACGGGATGGGCAGGGATGAGAAATGATTTGATCCAGACAATGCCGATGCTTCGGCATTCCACTGCACTCATGCTGTCTGCAGATTTCATGGGTCTCGAAGCAATGCAGGGCCTCTCAAGCAGATAAATTACTCCTATGATTATCCCACAATGACTGGTTCAAACTCTGGCAGACACGTGACGGCGCGGAAAAAAAAAAAAGTGTTTTCACGAACATAAGCAAACAGCTGTAACGTGCAGTTGAAAACAGAGCTTTCAACTTGTAATACTCTGAGGTATTCCAATGTTGAGGATTTCATACAATTTATTGGACAATCATCCTTGGAACACTTACCATAACTATTGAGACTAGACAAGCCTGAAAACTTCAACACTATATACATGTTTACATAATGAAATCAGACTGTAAGTAGCCCAGATCCGTTCCAAAATGATTGTAAGCACGCAACAAAGGCAGAATGCAACTCTAATTTTGGCCCTCCTCGTCCAGATTAGCAGTTGAAAGTCTTCCGCAGATCTCTGCAGTGCGGTTCACTTGCGATGAACGTTCAAACAAAGGTCTAGCTGTTTTCCAAAGATCCACTGCCTTGAGCAGATCACCTTTCTGACTAATAATATCTCCAAGTCGGAGCATGCATTCTGCCCTGCTACCATGTACATCCATTTGAGTGAATCCCTCCAAGGCAACAGTAAAAAGGGTCAATGCTGTATCTGGATTACTCTCAGCCAGGAACATATCTCCAATAAACTGAAGAGATTTGTGGATTTCCAGTTTCTGCTTTGATTTGAGAGCATACACAAAAAATACTATTGTCCAGGCAGATGTTCTGTACGGTGCATTCCAATGATGGAGATTGCCAAGTCTCTCCAGACAGCATGTCACAACGTCGATATTCTTCCCCCAAGACACTCCAAGACATTTTTTAAACAGCAGTCTTGCTGATAATGTTTCACCTTCTCTTAGATAAAGGTCTGCAAGCACAGTATCACAGGCTGTTATTAGCCGCAACTCTCCCATGGTAGTAAATATTGATTTTGCGGTGTCAATCTTTTTCTCTACATCATCTTTTGGTGTGCCGATTTTTAATCAATTTCTGCAATGCTGATTAAAGCCACAGCATGAGTATATGGATTCTTCTCTGCCGAAATCTTCTCAAGAATCTCAGTGCATATACTGTGAGCTTCAACATACTCGGATTTCAACTTGTGAACATTTGTGAGACAGTTCATAACTGCACAGTCTAATGGGCCTCCAGACATTCCGCAGAGAGTTAAGAGAGACCTTGCTCTAGTATACAGACTGACACTGTGTTGATAGTTGCCCAGTATATCCCAGCACATTGCTTCCATTCGCATTGCTCTTGTTTCGATATATAAATTGGCAGAAACTTTGGCGAGCCTCTGTGATTCATGTGCATCCATCTGACCTCCAAGATAATCACCTAGGCGCCACTTGATCCATGCCATACTGTATAATATCTCTGACTGTTGGACAACATTCTTGGCTGAAATTGATGCAGCGAGTGCCTTATGATAGAAATTCATTGCTGAAACGACATCATTATCATGCTGCTGATAATACCCTCCAATGCTGTTGTAAAAACCACCTATCAAATTTATTTAAGTGTTAAACCGAAAATAATATCAGCAGAACTTACATTGGAGCTGTGCATCACTGAAATGATGAAAATGGTGAGAACTTCTTCAACCAGCATTGTTGGATTGGGAATTTGATAATATCTCCAAGAATGAAATAACTCTGTAATAAAGAAACCACAAGGCCATGATCATTAAGGGACGGTAGAATATTGAGAATCTGGGTCATCAGAGGTATCTTTCCGGCGCCAGTTAGCCGACTGAACTTGGCCAAATTACATGTACAGTGAATGATATTTGCTAGATCTGGGTGTTCCTGTTGATACTGTTTAGGAGCACATTCTGGATGTTGGCAAAATTTATGGTACTTTGGCCAACCATCCTAGACCTCCCAAAGTTCCGAGATATTCAATGCAAACTTCTAGTAACTGTTGAAAATATTTCAACAGGGTGGAAATCAGATTGAATGGAGTTGGGTGAAATTTTTGCATATATTCTCTGATGGGTGCAGAATCTTGGTCCTTTTCTGGTCATCTGTGTAAGCAAGAGAAACCTGAATTAAAGCTGCTTTGTGACTAAGGACATCATTGATTGGCAGGTTGCTTTGCAAGAGCTCTGTATCTGAAAATCCATCTGGCAGCATGAGAAAACACTCAAGAGAGCCGGACTCTGGGAAGGATGATATTCGTGGGCTGGAGAGGGAAAGGAGATAGAGAAATCTAAATTTGATCCTTTGTCATAGCCTTCTGATATCATGGATGTTCTTTCTTGCTCCCAACGGTGTAACACATTCAAGCAGCCCTCTGAGTCAGCCAAGTGAGCCAGAAGACTGATTGCCAGTGGCATGTTGCCTGTGAGGGAAAGTACTTTGTCGACCTCCTCTGTTCTTTGACTGTCATCTGCAATATCAATAAACATCTTTCGAGCTGCATCCAGAGGTAAAGGTTTCAAGGGTGGCAAGAACGGCCGAGTCCATCGGACTTTTCCTGGCCTTTCTGCTCCTCGCAAGGTAATCTAACATAATGTCAGCTAGAACAGGAATCATACTTTCCTACTCACTATCAAGGCTAAATCCTGGATATCTGTGAGAAGAGATAATAACTCTTCAATGTCATCACGAGGCTCCGTTGGTTCCCAGACTGTCTCCAAATTATCCAAAATCAAAAGACAAGGAGAATTGCTAGAAAAATAGCGGATAACTGGTTGGGTGAGATCTTTGCCTGGTTTCAGGCTGAGATGGGCCCCGACAAGTGCCATAAGTTCCACTTTAGTTGACGCGGAGTCACAAGCCACAAAGAAACGATGTTCCCCATATCTTGCAGTGATTTGGGAGTGATGCAGAACAGCTCTTGCAAGGCTTGTCTTGCCCATTCCACCTGCTCCTAATATTGCAATCCTAGGTGTTTCACTCGCAAAAGCTTTGAGAATATCACACAGCTCTGATTCACGGCCATGGAATATCTGTGGCTCGGATGGCAGCATAGAAATAGATTTCGAGCTGGAATATAATAAGTGTAGTCGACATATTTGAATCCAAACCACTCGCCTGTTATATGCAGTGGAGAACACTTGGTTGGTCTATAAGAAGGTTAATCATTGTTCGACGCCGGAATAGAGGTTCCATACGGTATCTGAACCCGTTGCATCTGACAAAGAATCGATCAATTCAAGTACTTCTTCGTGTCTTGTCTGTGCGTATTGTCGCATCTCTGCAATATGAGTTGGAAGAATAATGCTCCCAACCTAGAAGATTTGTTTCATTTGATGGTTTGTCATAAGAGGTGCATTACCTGAAATGCTTCAAGTGCTTGCTGCAATCCCGCATTGCAATCCCTCAACAAGATGCTCATTTCACCTTGACGGAAAAACTGCCTAATTCTACTTCTGTCCTGCTGTGCCTCGACAAAAGTATGGATCTTATGGAGTGTCCTACGTGACTGTAAGTAATCAATAATGAGCGGGGATAATAAGAGAATCACTCCGCAAACTTTCCGATATTGTACAATGTGCTCGGCGCCAATTCGAAGGTGTCTGACTTGATGTGCAGGTCAATAATGGCATAGAGCAACTTGTGGATTTGTTCCAGCAATTGTGTGCAATCACTCTTGTTTCGTCGGACAGTCTACGACTCGGATATCACTGAGTCGGTCATCCCGAAAAATTGGAGATTTACCTCTATCGCCGTTAACATAGACCGGGTTGTGCATGTGATGGCCAGCAGGAATGGCGTGTGGAGGTCGGCTGAAAGCCTTTCCATTGTAGTTACCGCTGCAGTTAAACATTCCAGAATGTTGTCCAAGCGAATTTGGGTGATAGTGGGGCGGGGCATGTTCGTAGGATCGAAGATGCACTGGAGTTGGTTGGTCCTTTATTTCAGGTGTCAGTGAGAGAGTTCGCACGCATTGGCTCATCTTATCCCAACCGTGCTGATCGGCGACACTATAAGTAGACAGCAAACCAATTTGAGGACTCCGAGACCACCGTCCACGATACGTTCACTGTGGACTCGCTCTTAGCACTGAGCGCGAGTCCCCTCTGCCTCTCATGCTCTGTGAGGCAATTTTCTTTGCCAACTTAGAGCATTACGATTAATAAAAGCTCGGGCCGTTGCCGCCGACTTTCTGCAGCCTATGGGTATCGCTGCATTTATCAGATAACAATAGCCCACCACGGTTGCAGACCGGCGCTATGTAGTCAGAGATCTCGTCTACGGCACTTGCGTCGCATGCACATTTATGTCGCAAAAGCAGCGGCGGTGGCATACACAAACGCCTGGGGCTGCGACGCTCGTCCTGGATCGCAAAGATGCCGCCCAACGGCGCGAGTATTCCCGCGTCCGCATGGCACCATCTTTGGTCACACTGGGACGATGTCGTACAGCGGCAAACCAGCGCCCAACGATATCAGCACATTTACGAAGCTCTTAACGCTAGAACGGGACAATAAGAGACATGGCACAAAGAAGATGAGTATGTGCGCATACCGGGAACATTGAGAATTTGAGAATACCGATGAAAGTGCATCCGACTGGGTCGTTACGAGAATTTAAGCGCCTGAGACCTTGCGGAAAGTCAAGCGCTTAAACGAAGCATCATGGTGGTGAATCTCGTACCTAGGATTCCTAGAAGATGCGTATCGTCGTTTCCACCAACCACCCGCGCGGCTCGACATTTCACCCTCTTTTGGCCGGGAGCAGCAACGGGACAAGAGAATGACAGCGGCGTAGGTTGCATATGCATCCGACGTAATGTCTATTATGGTTTCAAGTGAGCGGCTTTTTGATAGCAAATGAGGTCGTACTTGGTAAGTGGCGAGAAAGATGGAAACATGCAGAAAGATCGGGGACAAGGGACAGAAAACGCCCGAGGAACGAGGTACGGCAATGGACTTAGAATAGCAAGAGTGGGGCGATGAGGACAACGAGCAGGGACGAAGGAGCGCAGAGACGAGTGTATTACAAGCGCCGAAGATGGCACACAAGCGTCCGCACGCACACAGACCGCATCGAGTAGCCTGACACGACCAACATTTGCGCCAAACCACGTCTCCCGCTTCACACCCCATACGACGGCGACCATGGGGCACGCAAGGCGCCGCTCGACCATCCGCACAGTGATAACCTTGTCCGCAAGCTCCCCCGCCGCCGATGCCCGATGCAGTGCGACCTGACGCAAGGCCATGGAAGTAGACACCGCTCCCCCCATCGCAAACTCGTAGCCCGTCCACCATACCCCGCTCCGCCTACCGGCCGAGGGCGCACGACCCAAACCTTGCCGCCACGGCAATCGTTCCCCTCCACCCAAACGCAGCGCGCCTGTACGCGGCCCATGTCCTCGTCCCGCAAGATGATCCCCGCCGTCATCGAGCCGCAGCGCGTGAATCCTCCCGTGCACACCAAGTACTGTACGCGGTCATCCTACCCAGCATCAGCGACTACAAAGTCTCGCCCGCGCCGTCGATCGCGAAGCCGCATCAGATGGATGAGTCGCTGTGGCGCAGGGGAAGGCTCCGCGCCCCGCCGGCAAGATACTCGCGTCGCTCGTTCATCCATCCATGCTGGGCACGCACGTCGTCCTCGCTCCCTCGGGGCCTACCACACCCCGGCCCACCCTAGCCCAATGTCGCGGACTCGCCTCCTCCTTCGACACCGCCGCCCGCCGCGCACGTCCGATGTCGGCACCCGTACTTGCCCCACCACCACACAGGCAGTTCTGCCCGTCCACGCCCTTCGTCAACGCGCCCGGCGTCAGCGCACAGCGCCAACCACGCCTAGAATCATCGACATAGCACCAAGGGCGCATCCCACCCACCGCATCTACCAGCGCCGCATCGTCCTCTCCCTTGCATGACACACGAGCCCGTCGCGCACAGCCACCGTTTCGGGGTCCACGAACGCCTCGGATCGTCTGTCTCCCCGCACGGCACGAGCGCCTCATCGCACACCCGACTCTCGATGGCCACTACGAACGCCTCGACTCTCCCTCCCCCCTCCCCCTCCCACCGTCCGCCGCGCGCCGCTCGTGGACTGGAGTAACGCGTCCGTCCAAGCTGACCGCTACCCCAGAGAGGCACACAGCTCAGGTCGCCGTCCCGCAGAGGCCACTCCTTGGACCCACGCCCGGCCGCATCCACACCATCCTCGCCCGCACCATCTACTCCCTGCACAGCACACGAGCACCCCGTCGCACATCCGACCCTCGATGACCACCACGAACGCCTCGACTCTCCCTCCCCCTCCCCGTCCCGCCGCGCCGCCCGTGGATTGAAGTGACGCGCCCCTTGAAGCTGACCGCCACCCGTGACAGCGACATGAGCAGGCCGCCGTCCCGCAGACGCCGCCGCAAAGAGACGTGGGAGAGAGAACAAGACGGCGGGGAATCACACCCCCCGGGCGACCCACACCTCCCTCGCCCTCCCCGCGTGGCACGCTCCCCGCGCGGCACGCACCCCGCCGCGCACGCACATGCACCCCGCCCGCGAAATGGAGTGGCGCGTCCGTCCGAGCTGACTACATACTGCCCCCGGAGAAGCACCGTCCCGCCGAGGCCGCCACGAGAACAACTTGAAGACAGCGGGGAGAACCACGCACCCCGGGCATCCACACCTCCGCGTCATCGTCATCGTCGTGCTCTTCACCCGGTGAAGGAGGGATCGCGCTTCGCTACGGAAAGGAGGGGGAATCAGTATGAGGTCGTCGGATTGAGGATCCAGGGTAGAGCGGAGGGACGATGGAGAAGGAAGGGATAGAAGGACGAGAAAGGGGATAGAGGAGGCAAGGGAGCGGGAGGAAGAGAAGGGGGCAAGGCGTAAGGCGCAGCCCGTACGGGGAAGGGAGCGAGGCGGAAGCCGCAGCCGACGGTCACTCGCACACCACATCGTGCACGCACACGGCAACACAGAGCAGTAGGACAGGAAAACGAGTGTATGTCAGCAGGGAAAGCCAGGCGACTGCTCGCAGAGCAGCGCAGAGAAGGAGGGGGTGGATAATGGAGAATATGTAAATTGGATGGATAACGAGGGGCAACGATGAACAGCGAGGAGCCAGGGGGCGTGGTAGGACAGAAGGACGGGGAGATGGAGGCACGGAGGAGGGACATGGCCAGAGCAGGGATGAATATACCGCTGTACGCAACGACTCATCATCGGTCCTGCTCCCTCCGCCAGGGGGTCCTTACGAACAGCGTCATCCAGCCCGTGTGGACGTCTTGAGACTTGAACGAGCTGAAAAGAAGTCAGAATGAGCTTAAGATCAAGGTGGGTTGGTGTGCGAGAGAGAGTGCCGGGATCCAGCGACGCAAAACAAAGGGGAGGGTGGGCGCCACTGAAGAAGTCGGGGGACACGAATGTAGGCAAAAAAGACAAGGGTACGAAAGAGCACGACTCACTCGTTGACGCCGACACCCATCGGCCTCGGCCTCCGCTCTCTCCGCCCGTCGGTCCGTCCATACAATGCAGCAGCGTCGTCCAGGGCTGTAAGAAATCAGAGATCAGAACGCAGGACGCAGACGTCGAGAGCGGGAAGTACCCACCCGCCCCGCTCGCCCGTCGGTCCGTGCATGCAATCCAGCGGCGTCATCCAGCCCGGGCGGATATTTTGAGACTTGATGCACGCTGGAAAGAAATCAGAATGAGCTCGATCGAGGGTCGCGCGCGCGAGAGAGAGAGGCGGGATTAAGTGACGCAAAAACAAAGGGGACTGGTAAAGTCGCGGGACAGGCAGAAAAGACGAGGGTGGAGGTGTACGAAAGAGCGCAACTCACTCCTGAACGCCGACCCTCACGCCCGCTTCGCCCGTCGTCCCTTGCAAACAGCGACCGATGTCTTGAGCGAGCTGGGGAGAAGTCAGAGAACAGGACGCAGGACGCAGAGTCAAGGGCCAACGAGGAGTACCCACCCGCCCCGATGCGCCCGTCGGTCCGTCCATGCACATGCAATGCATCGTCGTCCAGTGGTACGTCTCGAGTGAGCTGGGAAGGAGAGATTAGAACGTAGACGCTGCGAGCAACAGGATCAAAGCAACGGAATCGCGCGAGAAAGGGCGGGCGACGTCGGAGGACACGAAAGTAGGCACGGGCGAGGGTGCGGATGAAAGGGCATGTCGAATACTCACCTGTTCGTTGATATTCCCACCTCGCTCCGCCCGTCGAGCCCGTACCTCGTCGGGATGGGCTCTGCGTCGGGCCAAAGTCCGATTTACGTAGCGGAGGCCGGGACGCATGACATCGAGAAGGTAATGGAACACAGGGAGATCCACCGACGCTGGAGTCGGAGATGTGTGCAGATTCATGCCTCATCTGAAGAATTGAATGTCGTCTTGCTGATCCACGAGGAGGAGACGAGCCACGCGCATGTCTTGTTGAAATTGGAGCGCCGTCCCACTGCCAGAAAGAAAGTCGACTCCTTTTACGTTCTTAGATCATAACAAGTCACGTTTTCCCGCTCCTTTTGGAAATTTCATGGGACTCTCCACCACCGTTCTTCGCAGTCTCTCGCTTGAGGCTCGCCTTTTCTCTTGCCCAACATCCCCAGTGCTTATGATGGTCTTTCTTCGTCTTGGCAAGGCCGCAATGCTTCAAATCGGGCTCGCAGTCGTGATATGCTTTCCAAGTCCTGTCTTTCCGGTTCTTCGTTCCTCTCTCCTCTCAAGATCTTTGAGCTTCAAGACCTCGAGTTTCGAGATCTTGTCCTTCAAGAGCTTCAAGTCCTCCACATCCACACCTGATCTTCAAGACTGCAAGTGCTTCATCTATACGCATCGCTCAATCCCATGCGAAGACTCGAAGGGGAGACGCGGTGGCGGGAAAGGGACGACGAGCTGGTAAAGATGCTTACTTATCTCCTTTTCTTTTTTGCCTTGCCTTGCCTTGCCTTTCCCCCCTTCCTGCGCGTCCAGTTACTTACTTACGCTCTTCTAAAGTCTAAACAGGACTGTCGACAATCACCACCCCACCCACTCCTGCAAATCCTCCGAGTCAGTTTGGTAGCACTCGCTGCATCGCTACTGTCGGGGACGGTTGGGCGCGTGTGTCGCTACGGGGGATACATATTTGAGGCGGAGTCGAGATTCACAGGGTGTTCTGGGGAGGAAGGACGGTCATTTCATTGTACTAATTACTTACCTTCCCGTGAGTCGTGAATATATTTGCATTTTACAATATACGAGTATGGCTGTATTTCAGATTGTCTACGAGCTTCTGACGAACTTCTGGCGCCAGGAGTGATATCGATTCTAGCGTGGTCACCGGCGTGTCATTACTTATGCGGCCAGATCTGATTCTGGCCCTGGCGGTATGGCACGCTTGGTTGGTCTGGTTAGGCTTGAGTTTACGAGTTTATACTTACAGGCGAATACGAACCGCCTCCTCGTTTGAAATATTTGATGCATCTCTCAACCCATCTATTCATGCCGTTCTTCAAGTTTTTGCGAGCATATATTTCAATTCGGGCCAATAGGAGACTCTCTGATTTTTTCTGTGGATCTACAGTTAACTATCTCGAAATGCATATGGTCGGGTGCTCTGCCAAAGTCCTCGGAAGGCCATGCATTGTCAGATATATGCATTATGAGGCAGGGTTTTGGGTGTGAACAAGCCATTTGTTCCAACCAGATTCCTATGCATTGTGAGATTTTTTGGCAGGTATGCATTGTTATATCATGCATTGTGAGATAGTCAACTGTAAGTACCCCAAGAAATGAAGGGCCTCCGAGCATTTCTTTTCGGCGACTTTCAGCCGATACTTGATTGATGCAGCTGATGGCTTGGCGTTTCCAAGGCGTTTCAATTTCAAACTCCGAGGCACGCTTGTATTCGTTAACACCAGCGTCTATAGTATACGTGATTCCGAACACCTATTTTCAGAAAATCACAAAGGTCAGAAGTATAGAGGCTGAAACGAGCCTACGGTTGCCATCCCTCAAGCCTTGATGGCGCTTTTCTTAAGTTACTTAAGTAGCAACTTAGCATCAGAAGCCCTCGCCACTTTTGGTCTTACCCGACGTGTCAAGCCCTTCGAGGTAAGTTACATTGAAGCGTCGTCTAGGAGAGACTAAAGGCCTTCTGTCCTTTGAGACCATTGCACCAGTCATCATCATGCACCTCAAGACTTTGGCCGGCACCCTACTGGCAACCATTCTGACCGCACAAGCCGCAACACTACCCCAGACACCGACCCACATCTACAACGTAGTATATGCAGTCCCTCAAGGCCAAAACATCGTCCAATTTACAGGCACCATGCGTGTTCCCCATCTCCCACACAAAGGGTTCTACTACCTCTGGCCGGGCCTTTTCCTACCCAACTATGGCGGCGTCCTCCAGCCGGTGCTCTCCGGCGGCACCGGGCAATGGTCCATCAACAATACGTGGTACTACGCCATCACAGAAGACCCCGCTGGTCAGCAGGATGTGCAGTACGTTGCGTTCGGTGTCGACGAGGGTGACAACGTGCGGTTCAATATGCAGAAGAATGACACCTGGAGCATCACTTTGAGTGTCCCTGGGACCACTAAGCAGGCAACGAACTCCTTTCCAATGATAGGTATGTACGTTGCTCAAGGGTTCAACACTCCCTCTTCAGTCTTCAGTTATTAACGTACAAGCCTGGCCTGCGCAGACCCTGCGAAAGCAGACCACATCCCATACGCAGTCTTTGAAATTGAGCTATGGGACCAGGTCTGGGATTTCGGTCCCCTCACTTTCACCGACATTACTATCGTAAGTCCTGATGTGCCCCAGGTTTACAATAAGGACATGGCTTACATGAAGCACAGGTCTCCAACGGCACGTCCGGCTCCTGGTGCAGCGACAGGCCATCTTCCACTCAGACCTCTTTCTAGGCGAGCGGCGTCACTTCGACTGTGCGCAACGGGCGAGTTACGTGCAGCATCCAGTCCTTGGTTTTGCAGCAGCCGGGTGGCAATGCTACCGCAGCCCCAGCACTATTGCAGCCCCCAGCACCATTGCAGTCCCCAGCACTACCACAGCCCCCAGCACTACCGCCACCCCCAGCACCACCGCAGTCCCCAGCACAAGCCAAAGGGGTGCGCCACTCATTTACTTTTCGTGTATCATGTTATCCCTCACTATGCTGCTATTGCGCTAAGCAAGACCATGTACTCTGAAGCAAAAAATAAATCATTTCTTTTTGGGCATGCCTTGCTCCAGTGGCTGTGAACCCCCCCCCCCCCCCTGTATCACCCTCTCGTTTCTGAGCCTCCAGATCAGGTGCGCGGACTCTGAGATTATTATCCTGAAGAGACACATTGAGCCCGCGTTGCCCCGCGTGATCGCAGCACATCCTAGGATCTGACCGAGGGTTGGCGGTAGTGAGTCGGCCCCTTCTGCTTCCAAACTTCATCTGCAAGTTTCCAAATCTCGTACTTCCTGCGGGATAGACCAAGTCCGGCACTTACATACATTTAGATCCCCGGCACATTCACCTGATGGGTGGCACATTCGGGGCTGCAGCCGGCACATTCAGTTGACATCAGCAAACCCTGATTTTTCCTGTAGTGCTATGTAGTACTCTGTAGCCCTCCATAGTTGAGCATCCACTATGGAGTGCTATGGAGTGCTACAGGGCTATGGACCCGCACTATAAGGACCCTCAGGGTTTGCTGATGTTGGCCGCCGTTTCAGTTCAACAACGGCACATTCGTACCATTCTTGGGGTGAACGCTGTCCTAGCATCAATGAGGTAAAATTGGAAACCAAGACAAGTCGACTGTACCCGGTGCCCACACAATGTAACAAGTGATACCAGTATCAATCTTAAGGACAGAAGCCCGTACTTAGATTGAGGCTAGAATCACCCAAATCTGAGCGCGCGTGACGTAATTCGACCTGGAACTTCATAACTGGATGGGAATCAAACCCACAAAGAAAATCAATGAATAGCGCCTATTTGCAACCGCAGAAAAATGGATTTCTCTGTACTAAGTCGCCAGCTGTTTTGATTGTGGAGCCATTATGTTTCTCAACAGTTCTACAGCGAACTCAGAAATTTGGCTGGTTTTCCGATGACGTTTCTCGGTTGTGGAGCCTCTATTTTTCAACAGTTTCGCTTAGTTTCTCTGCGTGTTTTCAAATTTCATCGGTTGCAAATAAGCTCTAATACTTGAAACTTTACCAAATGGCTGTTCCATGGAGTGCCTGATATATCGGCTGGTAAGAGATCGTTGCTCGGAGCAGCTGGCACACTCACATTGGACTCGGAGGGCAAGGCATTCAGGGAGGGTTGAGAGGGGCAATCAGTGGGAGCCTGAGACACAACGTACCCGAAGTCAAGGCACTAGCAAGATGTGGAACATTTCCTGATAGCCATTCGGATGTGACAGACGTTAGTCGAGATTAGCTCTGAATAAATTAAACGCCACCCTAAAGACATCGGTCTGGTCCGAGTCGAACCGTCACGGTCAGCTGTGGGGTCACTGAATCAGCCATGGAACGACTGCACAGAAGAATTGTCACAAACTGAGAGAGCAGTACACTAAGTACAAGCAAGACACTTCGAAATTCCGATGTTGCGGGCAGCTTTTAATATTGTTCCAAGTTTTAAGAGCTCTGATAGATGTTTATACTGGCAGAAAAAGAACAGCAGAAGCAATTCTAGTGACTAGGAGGAAGTTCTCGTAGCATGAAGCTTCAAGCCTCGCGGGAGATCGAGGCAAGAATAGGAAACGAGATGTGCAGCCGGCTGCCTTTAAGTCCTACCAGTCCACAGGATGTGGCCCTAAAACCTTGCGTCTTATATCCATGATAAGAGATTCTTGAAAAAGAACAAAAAAAAATCGGGCCCTGAATTGAGAACAAGTTGGCAGCCTTTGCCATCGGGCGAGCCGCTTTCTTCGAGGTTTTCACGGGCCGTGGGTGACGTTTGCAGGCCCAGAAATGGGCAAAGAATGCGCAATGGGCCGCAAAAATCCATTCCAGCGACCAGGAGGAAGTTCTCGTTGCGAGCAGATGAGCGTTCTGGTCAACAGGCATTCGGAACAACCCGGCTGACACCCGGTCACCGCCACCGTCACGCCTTGCTTTCACTACGACACGAAAAAGCGTTTTTGTTCTCGTAGTCCCTCTTCCCCACAACATGAGGACAAGTCCACCGCCGCCTCACAGGCTACGCACGCAACGAGGCCGCTGGCGCCGCCGAAGAGCTGAAGGGGGAGAATAAGGCGCAGGACGTGAGGAGCCGGAGGATGTGCGTGTGCTGATTCATCCTTCCATTCTTTCTTTGGTGAGGAATAGAGGGAGTGAGATAATGAGGACCCTGTGTTGTAGGCCCATCCCGCTATCCGCACCGATGCGAGTCTTCCGCCCCATGCGCGCCGATGAAGCCCCACTTTGAAAAGTGCCAGAAGGTGCGCAACGGCAAGGGGTACAAGGTGGAGGAATGCGTTGATGAGATGTGCGTCCTTCCTCTTATATTTGGTCCACACTGAGTCCGCCGATGTCCTAGCCGCAGGTGTATGTTTCCATGTGCTCCATCTATCTCAGGCGCCGGCCGACCGATTTACACTGTTTCTTTGGGTTTATGGCTATGCTCCAGTACATCCCCGCTACCACCGCCTCCTCAAGCTTCCTCCAGTACCTGCCGTACGCAGCATGTCGGGCTGCGCGCATCTGCATCAGGCCCTGCGCTTTTGTTCTTCCCTCCTCTATCTTCCCTGTTTTCCCACCATCGGGCCGGTACATTGTCTGAGTGCGAGGACCAACTATCAAATCACAATTGTTTAAATCAACCAAACATCTACAGCTATTCTTCGTCCTTTCTCACGAGACGCCACCCAACTCTGTTCGAACTTTGAAGGCACTCCGCGCAAAAGAAGTTAATCTGCATCGCCATATTTCCCGAACGACAAGCGACGCATACTCAATGCGAACATCCAGAAATAATGACCAGAAACAGAGGTTTGAGTGTTTCAGCGGTCATATTTTTGGCTTCCCATTTCCGTTCGGCTGTCTCCCAAGTTCCTTATACAGGCACAACGAGCTTCATCCAGGTGGACTGAGGTCTGGACGGTGCTGGACCATAAAACTGTCGACAGAAATTCGGATTCGGTGTCTTTTAACAGCAACTCTCATGCTGCACCGCTTCTCGAACCAAATGACAACTGATCCGTGATTTGTGATGCCAAATGTATTGAAAAGCTGTTGAAGCCGAGGCCCGTCATCCAGGGAAATATTGATTGCACCGCTTTCGCATGCTTTAAAAGCGGACGCAGCATGTAGATGATGCTTTTCACACCCCACCAAACCGTAAATGCCGCGCACACCGCGCTCCACGGCAATACTGTACGTCGGTTGTCTCTGGGAACCAATACTGTGTTCACTGATCTCACCCTCCTTTAGCTGGAGTACGATTAGCCCCCTTGCAGTCCTTTGAAATCTGTCTGACATCCGAACCTCCTAGCGGTCACGTTTCTACTTGACATAACGTACGTTTGCTCATCTGTCCGGGTTTATCACTGCAGAACTGAACCAAGCCGACAGAGGGATGGGTATATATATAGCGCTGATTATCCGACACGAACAGTGCGTATTATTGTTTCTTGATTTACAGCCTCTTCATTTCATAATTTCTGTATTGAACAGCGATCCGCGGTGGTATCACATCCTCGCGCTCATCTTCATCTCCCTTGCTGCCTTGAGTGCCGCGTACAACGCGTGGCGGTGGTGGCGGATACATCAGGCCCAGACACGAGCGGCAGCAGCACTTCCGTACTCCGTGGCTCCGGGGCCAGCAGTCGGGGTCAGATAAATTGAAGACAAAGCTAGTCTCTCGTCGCGCAATGTCATTACAATGTTGATAATTTCTAAATTCTCCGCCCAGTGTGGCCCTCCGATTTCTTTCTCTTGCTGGCTGGCGTAATTGTCAGCAACGTTGAACCCGTCGCCCCTTTGGAAGCATTGTATTGCAGGACGTGCGCTTCCTAAATCTGTTCTATTACAGCTGTTTGCATAATTGATGACAGTCGCTAAAAATAGAGAAAAGAAGAGCACATTTGACCCGGCCGATTGCCGTCATTTCTGGGCCGATTTACATGATTCCGGGCGCGTTCGAAAGCGGCTAAGCAGGGCTTTCAAATTAAATTACTCATTTGGGCACTCTTCCTTTCTCATTCGAGAACACCCCAATTATATTGCAAGGTCGCCCATTTGGCAGTCCAATTAGTTACTTCATGGATGTTTTCAACTTCCCACTAACGCACATGGGCTGGCTTAATGTCTATTCATCCGTGGCCTAGCTCTACGGTTATTTACGGGAGCTCCACCTACATGAAAAAGTGGCCGTTCTGTGTATCAGGGCTACCCAACCGAATCCGTCATTCGAACCATTCTGTCATCTTGACCATTATTGCGACGCTAGTACTTGCCTTATTCTTTCACAAAGGCTTCCTATGCGTTGCATTGAAATCCAACTCGGAACATGTTACTTCGGTTGCATTTGATGCCACCATTTTTGCTGGTTTGATCATCCTCCGAGTATCACCAGAACTGATGCTATTGAATCGCACAAGATATTGCGCACGCAATGCAGAGGCCCGCTTTTCTTTTGGGTTAGCCGATGGCCTTGGGCAATGCCTTCGTCTGGGGTTTCTTTTTGGGGTTCATTCTCTGACATCCATATTGCCCCATGGCCTGGAGCTCAGTGGGTTACGGATGAGCCCTCCATTGATCTTTCCACACCCATCAATATATGACTGTCTGGAAAGTGCAGCTGGTTGGAGCCTCAACCCCCCAATAGTAAAAATTTGGTCAAAATGCCGAGTCAAAGACCAGAAGGAGTTCATCTTGGGTCAAAAGAACTGCCTTAAGCTGGAGTCGGCGGCCGCGCGACGTTGTATCAAGAGCGGGTTCGCGAATCGCTTGTCACAACGCGGCGTCGCCTCAGGAAAGAAGGCCAGCGGCCCGTAAGTCCGGACTTACGGGCCGCAAAGAACCACCATTGCACCAGACGCGGTCATACGACCAGTAGCTGTGATACTTAAAGTTGGCGCAGCAAAAAAAAAACCCTATTAACCGAAGATGCTCGCTCTTTCCCTTCTGCTGCTTGCCACCCAAGCGCTCGGCGGCCATGTCGTACAACGCCAGAAGATGTGCACTATTCACCCGTCTGGAAACTGTACCGATGATTCTCCAGCCATTGTCGAAGCGTTCAGTCTGTGTGGACAAGGTGGGAGGGTACGCCGACTTTTCAGTGGCCCTCGAGTTTACGGAGACCAATAAATAATTCATCAGATCGAATTTCTGAACGAGACCTACTGGATCGAGGTACGAGCATTCATATAATATTACACGATATGGTCCCATTCGGGAGCGTGACTTTCCAGAAAGTCATGAATACGACTGGGCTGAATGATGCTGTGATTGATTTGCGCGGGACCCTCTTGGTAAGTGCAGTCCACCGAAACAAAAGAATACAGAAGATTTGTGGTTAAACGGTGTTTATCAGTGGTCCGCTGCAAATATCTCGTATTGGTTAAACAATTCCCTGCCCATTGGGTTTCAGAACCAAACATCGGCGTGGTTCTTGGGCGGGAATAACATCCTATTTGATGGACACGGTTATGGTACCTTCAATGGCAACGGGCAAATTTGGTGGGTATTATTCTCTTAGGCTTGGAGTGTTAAATTCAATGGAGCCAGGTACGACTTTACGAAAGGTGTATCGAATCTCGCGGGTCGTCCGCATGCTTTGACGATATGGAACACCCACAACTCGACTTTCACCGGAATCCGTTTTGTTCAGTCTCAGATGTGGTATGCATGGCCTACATAATCACACGGATGCAAAACTTGATATTCTCAGGACAATGACAATATCGGCTTCGAGTTACGTCGACATGCTGGACATTTTTGTCAGTTCCACCAGCAACGACTCGGTCAGTTTCAAACTTACTTGGATATGTCGTTGCTACTCAATGACGTACAGCAATCCACGATCAACACGGACGGCGCGGACACGCTCGACTCGCACCACATCACTTTCCGGCGTTGGGAGGTCCACAACGGCGACGACTCGATTGCGATGAAACGGAATTCGTCTGACATTCTCATTGAGGATTCAGTCTTTTACATCGGGACCGGCGTCGCGATCGGCAGCACCGGGCAGTTTCCCGGCGAATATGAGGCCATCGAGCGGGTGTTGACGCGCAACTGCTCGTTCATCGGGACACGATTTGTGGGCTACATCAAGACGTGGACCGGAGTGCAGCAGGGATTCCCGCCTAATGGAGGAGGCGGAGGGACTGGAGGTACGTGCTTGTACCCTAGTCCCCGATGTTAAATTTGCTAACAGACCTGGAAGTCGTCCGCGATATTTGTGAGCCACTTCGAAAAAGTGCATTTTCAACATTTGACTGTTCCTACCTAGCCTGGATTAATTCAACCTTCACCAACATTACGATGCAGGTGGCCGAGATTACGCAGTGCACGTCGTTTTCCGGTGCTGTCGGCCAATGCGACACCTCGACCATGCAGATCAGTAATATTACTTGGTCGGGGCTTCAGGGCAGCCTTCTGACTTCAAGCGTCGCGAGCCTCGAATGCAGTGGCGCGGCTCCCTGCCAGGACCTGCGGATTCTTGACAGTGATTTCACCTTCGCCACGAACACTACAGTGGGGACGTATTCGTGCCATGCCGTCGCGTCAACCGAAGGATTTACTTGCCAGTAAACTGTATCGTTAAAAAAATTCATCGGTAACGTTGTTCAAAAAATAAAAATGTGTTCGAGGGTCCTTGTGCGATATTTATAGAGTCGTATAGTACCTCGTCACTACGTAGGATGTGTAAGTTCGTCCGGTGATGGAGGATCTTCGTTGTTTGATGGGGCAAGTTTGTCCGATGTCTGTGCAAGTTCGTCAGATCAAAACTAAGCGCAGGAAACCTCGTCAGAAGCAGCTGCATCTTCCAAAAACTGTGCAAGTTCGTCAGGACGAGGTGCAAGTTCGTGACAAGCCCAAATTCAGCAAGCCATCCGTGATCACGGTCGAGTGATATTCTTTCCTCTCCTCCCACCATCATTTTGTCCCGCCCCCCGCGCGCATTCTGACCGGATTCACAGTGCGTACCCAGCCAATATCGGCGCTTGACATTGACGCCCACCAATGTTTTTCTCGTTCCCACAGGCCGCGATGGTTGAATGGCAGTTTTTGCCGTTCTTTGGGATGATGGCAGCGAGGGACAGCAACAGTATACTCACCATTTTCATCGGCTCAACGATTTCAGCCTCCTGCTCACGCTCAGAGAACGGCAGTTCGTGTAATGCCATTGTTTCCAACATGCGAGGTACGAGGATCATTTTGTTGAAGGCATCGTTCGCATTCCAAGCGTTCACGTTGTTCTATCCCCAGCTGACTCCAGTTTTGGGGCAATCATGGCAACACTGTCGATCAATCTCACTGATTTTGAAGGCCCTACGCCGCTTTTCCCTTCTGGTGCGTACGGCGTTCTTCAAGCTTACCGCGGCCTTTCAGATTTGCCTTTCTGGTGCGTCACAGTTCGCCTTTCATTCTGATTTTTCCGATGCCCGTCTTGTGGGACCTGCGCCATTCTCTTGGCTGCCCCATGCGGCGCAGCAACTGCGCGCGCAGTGGGATGACTTTTCGATCCAGCCACACTGGGATGATTTTGTTTCCAGGTGCGACAGCTGGTTCCATTATCTCCCAGTGTGTTCAGATAAAAAGAAATATGTGCACCTCTACAGCATTCAGCCAGCACTGATTCGACCCCCCTTCCACGGATTCGAGTGTAGGAATTTTTTTGATGATGGATACGGGTCGGGTAGGATTTCGATTTAGTGGGGTTCATCTAGCTGAATGTCCAATCCCAGTAGCGATCTCCTGGTGGCAACAATTTTTAGATCCCGGTATTAGTGCTTCGGGTCCCAGCGTTTAACATTGGGCTTGTGCACCGACAATACTACGGCGAGGGCAGCTGTTGCAGTCCCTCTATTGGTCCAATAATATTGAATAACTCCGCTTTGTTACCATTAGTCAGACACCTAGTTCAATTGGTCTCCTGGGTTTATAAATGAATGGCATTGGGGTGTAAATGCAGTTCATAAATGCAGTTCAGAGACTTCCAAAGCTGCTATTTCTATACTCAAGCCATTCACCATTGGTGCCTAAGCTGTCCGTCGCACCCGGTATGCTCGCAAAGTACAAAACTCAACTCGTCGAATGTTTTGAGTTTTATACTAATCAGAATGAACCAGAGAAAATCTGGAAATATTTGAGGACTTGGAGTGGTTGTAGGACTATTTTGTTTTAAAATTCGTGACCGCAGGGCTGTTCTTACCGCCCTGCACATATCCAAACCGGGTTGAACATGAGTTCACGTGACTGGATCACGACTGATGTACCTAGTTGCGTTGCGGCAATTTCACGGTAACTTGAGAAGTTTTCTGGGCTCGTATTACCATAGCTCATTCAGCTGTGTCAATGAATCGGAAAAAGAGGTACATATAAGACAAACAGATAATGTAAGCCTTCCTCAACGACGTTTACCATCAGCAAAGGTTGGGCACAGGCACGGTAAACCGTAAAGCTCTGTACCGTTGATTTCCATCTCCTTCTCTAGTTATTCTCTAGCTCAACGGGACCTCAGTACATATCTTTTAACTTTCCTAAACCTGTTTATGACCCCGAAATTTTGAGGAAGAGTCTGATGATGACCGGACGTGTTTCAACCAGGTCAGGCGTCACACCCAGTTTCGATTGAACATTTATCCTACGGTAATCGAAATACCTCTCATCCTACGAGGTTGCTCATTCACAATGCCAAATTTAGCATGTGACGAGCTTGCGAAGCAAGCTGACGAACTTGCACATCATCTGACGAACTCCTGTAATCCTACGTAGTGACGAAGTATGTGAGGGCTCATATTTATAGTCGCACACAAGTACTCAACTAATTACTTCCCTTTCGTCACGGAAAACCTTTGCGGTCAGTCACTATCTCCTCTGCACAGTCCAGATTCTCTTCAATCCATCAGCTCGCTTCGAGTTGCATTCACCGTGCCGGCGGTAACCCAGTTGGGATTCATTTTGCCCTCCGGGCATCCCTGAGTATATCCAACCTCTGCAGCGTCCCCGACCAAAGGTAACAGCAACGCGAGCCCGTTTACGCAGGCCCCGAATATATTTGAGGTCGAGAGGGCATGATGGCTGCTGGAGTATCCCAGTAATCATGTACGAAAAACAAAGCCGAAGTGGGTCGGCCCCTGTCTTCTGCTTCCAAACTTCGTCTGCAAGTTTCCAAATCTCGCCATGCCTGCAGGCTGCCTTATCTTTGTGGCCGGGGATATTTCCCCAATGTGCGCCCACTTTGTATCCCCTGTCCAGCATCATCTGTGAGAAGAATCTGGCGCTGCGTGACAGGTAGGTCCTTGTGTGCCGTCGATTTCCAGATCTTCCTCTCGACGGGAGATCGTCCGAGGGTCGGCTACCGCCTCCTGCGCGAATGTCCTGCATTTCTTGGTGGCCCATCGGTCCAGCAGGGCCTTGGTGGTTGGACTTCAGTTCTACCCCCGGCGTGAGGAGGAACCTAGGGTCCGCTGGCATCCTCTTCGTTCTTTGGACATCCCACCTGGTGCCACCAGATGGCTCATCCGGCATGCGGTGCCGGGTGGCTACATCATTTGGTGGCTGATCAGGTGGTGTGGGGAGAACTTTTGTTGACCTTCTACACACACTATGCCTATTCAGATGCATGCCCACCATACACGCGTGCGTACCAATGTGGGTATGTAGAGAGACCATTTATCAGAAGTGAGAGAAAGAGAGTAAAAGATGGAGAGCGTACAGGGAAACACAGGCAAGGAGGGGGAACAGAGTATTGAAAGGCATACAGTGAGGAGGAATATTGCACGTCAGGGTTTAGGTGGGAATATTGTAAGACTAAGATGTGAAGTATAGAGACCGTAGAAAGAAAAGGAAACAGAAAAGACTAACTCAATCGTCCAGATTGGGTAACAAGTGCCGTACTGGATTCTGGGGAAACTACACTCTCAAAGAAATTGAAAACACCTCCGTCGATACTAAAATGGCTGCAATTAATGAAAATCGCCCTGGAAGGGTGAGCGTAATCTTTGGGAGGCTGATCAAGTGAAGGATGGCTGTGCATTGGCTGAACTTGTTGTTCGTGAGGTAGAGCCAAGGGTGAAATGTCCGCCATTTCAACCGCGACATTGGCTCGGCGTTTTCGAGCTCGAAGCCGAAGCCAGAAGAGCGCAACATGAGGCCAAGGACGAGGATGCTGACGATAGGGGTGTTGTTGCTAACTGTTACGGTGGACGACATAGTGGAAAGCTGGTGGTTGGAAAGTGATCAAGGTGTGGTAGATGTGAGTTTGACGAGGTATTGGATGTGTCTCAGTTGAATGGCTCTGCCTGTAATATGGGTTTCGTTATCAGCTGGCTCACAAAGGTCACCAGGGGGGTGGCGCTTGGGTGGCTCGGGAAAAATGGGTGCTCCGCAGAAATAAAACTCCGGGGCCATTCTCTACGTACGCGAAATCCAACGCGTACTCGGACAAAATAAATGCTAGTATCGAGATACGCGGCTCTCGGTGCTCTTGTCGCACATTCTATGCGAAATACGCCAGGCCTACGATCACTCCAATTTTTGGGGGTAGGATGAGCTACCGCTTGGATTCGGATGCAACGCAGTTCACTCACGTGTCACCTGTATTAGTAGGCTGGTTCTCCCGATAAGCGACGACCGAGCTCAACGAAAGCTTTCCACCTCCGCTCATGTTGATTATATTTGCTGCATACACCGTCATCGGTTCGAGGCTTGATTGGAAGAAAATGACGGTGTCCGGTACAAGCCAAAATGTGCTTCCACTACAAATTTGAGACATTTCATTGTTGAGAAACTAGAAAAGTTGAGTTTCATCCAGCACAGCAAAAATCGAACCAACTTACAACAGAATAGATCTCCTGTCCATGATTGGTAGAAGCATAAATTGCGACAGCTAGAGCGCCGGAGAAGTTCGTCCTGATGCTGTGTCCGGCGTGAACCGTCTCATGGAATGGTGCGGTGACTGTCATTTGAGGTTCCCAGGATGGTGTTGCTGGTCTTTTGCCCGGAATACGACAAGGCGCTGTCGAATTTATCATATTGCCGGAAATTGTGAAAGTCGTTTTAGTGTGGTTAGAGGTATCTATTCACCATAGTCGATGTTCATAAGGCTGACCCGACTCTACATAGGAAATTGGGCCACGTCCGCAAGGGTTACTTGAACTCTGGGAAGACTACAATTTCTAGTGTTTTTATGGCCTGGAAGCCATTACTTTGCCCGCAGAAATGTCAGGCCAGGCCAGAAGCCAAGCCAAAGCCACGCTTGGCTTTGGCCTGAAAGCCAGCAAGCCATGGCTTTTCCCAGGGAATTGACGGCGATTTCTGGCTTTGGCTTGAGGAGTTGCCAGGCCAGGCCAAAATCCAATCCAGGCCACAGTTTTGGCTTGGCTTTGGCCTTGGTACCAAAGCCAAAAAGCCGTGGCTTTTAGCCTGAGGCCAGAGTCAGAGCAACATTAACAATTTCATGCTGCAGTGTGATTGTTTGCGTTTCCACCCGGTTCCGACCCATGGGACATTCTACCAACATAATTACGGCGAGATTCAATCGCCGCAACTTGTCAAAATTCTTCATGCATCCACAATTACCTGTTGGCGGAATGGGTCTGCCGACATCTCAAATCTGTTCAGCATCCATTTCTTGTTGGATTTCTCATGGGATGAACTCAGGAGATCCGTCTGTCCTCTTCGTAGAACGTAAACCAATATAGCAGGACCGTCGATGAACTCCTGGTTTACGCATCAGATCTCACCCGGGTCTCCTGCAGGAAGGTAGTGTACAATAATAATGAAAGCGGGTTCCTGTATTTAAACAAAATGCCCGAGATGCCTGAGGCGAGGGTGATCTAGGGTAAACACCTGAAGAGAATCAAGGACAGTAAAAGAAGAAACGTAGACCCGTCAAAGAGAGATAACAGAAATACGACTGTTAGCTTGAGCACAGAGCGGCTGATTTATGCAGAATGTTCCAAAATGGGGAAGAACTGTCCGCACCTTATGTTCCGCAAATGGCTGTAAGTAGATTTACGGTTTTGAACTTGTTGAAGCTATCAACTAAGTTCCCAACATCTCGGTTAACTCCCGAACTCAGGTATATTCATTTTCACGGTATTACATTTGTCAATCTGATCTCTTATACTTGTGTTACGGCCACTATTAGTAATACGTGTATAACCCGGTTCGCTTACAGAGATCCGGATCTACTAGGTTAGAAACGCCATTGAAAAATTTGCATATGAATCACTGAGGAACAGTGAACTGAACATTGATATATCTGATATACATTGTCCAATCTCTTTGCCAAGATAATTTCTGCCGAGTCGGTGTGCCCCCGTGCTCACTTACTTTGAAATGAGAAACAAGCAGGTCAAGTACAAGGGAGGCATAGGGAAAGTCAGCAACAAGAAACTACCCACAGCCGGTATGAAAGAAACGACAAAATACACTAGAGTCCATAATGCACGAAAGGAACCCAGTATCTGAAGGGAACATTTGGTTCCTTTCGCAACTTTTCAACAGCGAGATGAAGTGCTTTGGCTGCCTGTTTCAAATCGGGAAGAATGGGAGGGTTGGATTTGGGATCACACTTCTTGAACAGATGTTCGTAGAAGGTGTCTGCAATCTTGGGACCATCAAGATCATTCATGGTCCTTACGTGAGGTGAGATTGTGTGCGATATCAGAGAAGATTGTTAAACTCACCACATTGTCGCCACCACTCCACGGAATCCCGCAAATAGCAGGGTTGCCGCAAGGTGCATGGCTTCGTCCGGCACAGTCTTGTCACCCTTTGCTGTCTCACATGCACTAAGAAATGCGAGCGACATAGATTTTTTAAGATCCAATGAATTTCCTCCCCTAGGCCTGCGCATGATATCTGCGACTTTGAGGCGCCCATCAGTGAGAATAAGACCGCTATCAAGTGTGTGTTCCAGATCTTGGACGCCATGGCATGCAAAATGGACTATTGATGATTGTTGAAGATGAACTAGGACAGTTTCCACTGTGGGGTTCACCAAAGCAGTAAGCCACTTGTCGGGTACCCTGGTCATAATTTTGTTCAACTCTTCCCTAGCACCCGGCAATGGTGCAAAATCAGGTGTCTTTGGCTCAACCACCGCGGTGATTTTGAACTGGGTGGCGGTAGCAGGAGGAGGATCAAGCAACGCTGTGAGAGTGGGTGTGTAGGATGAGATAACATAATCCGATACACATTCTGTCATGTCTTTGTCATAGATCCCTGCTGCATGGATGGGAATGAAGGCAAAAGGCCCAGTAGGACACCACCATAGTCGCAGTGGATTGGCTGTTTTCTACATAAAGATAAGATTAATTATGACATACAAAGGTATTGTCCTTGCCTGTAAATTCAAGGCCTTAAACACTGGTTTGACAATATTGTTCCAGAGGTCAGCAAGAAGTCTTCGAAAGACCTCTTCCGGGTCCACTTTGATGGTCCCTTCTCGTCCACCGAGCAGTCGAGCCTGTAAGTCCGACCTATGCTCACGGGTTTCAACAAATCTTTCGAAATCAAAAGCCGGGTTTGAAAGTCCACGAGATAGCTCAGCAAGGAGTGTTACTTCAGGGAGGATGAACTCTGGAAGCTCCAGATACTGAACATCACTGGATGATGTCACAATCAATGCAAAGCAAATGGAGCTGGTGGTAGTGAGAATGATGATTGGGCCTGACACTGTGGCTTGTTGCAGTGTGGCAATGGCTTTGGGCAGCATAAAATCCTTGAACCCAGGCAATTGTTGAACCTCTTTGATGCTCTCTTCCCAGTCTTCATTGAGCTTACGGTAATGGAGACCCTCTGATTCAATGGATCTGATTTTTTGCTGAGTATCTCTATCTGTTAATAGTTTCCTTGAGGTATCTCGGAAGGAAGCTTGCTCCAGTTGCCATGCCAAATCTTTTATTTTGGTAGATAGACCAGGGGAAATTGTTGCCAGGTCATCAAGTGGAATTTGCAGATGTAGTGCTTGGGACCAGAAGATGGAATGGCTAGCCTCCAGCAACTCTACAGCAGTATTGTATTGACCTAGGCCAACAGCGCAAGCAGCAGCATCCGATGCAAGGGAGTTATCTGTTGTGCTAGAAAAAATATGCTGGCGAGTTGGGAGATCAAGGTGGAGTGCAGCTAGCTGGGGAAGCAGCTCAATTGCAGCGCGTAGGCAGTTAAGGATGAAGTAGGATGATATTGAGTCAGACTCTTTGCCCAGGAGTGTGCATTATGAAAGCGAGTGGAGGGGGAGGATGAGGGGTATGTTGCTGCTTCTTGGAAGAGGTCACAGGCACTCTTCAGATCATGGCCATCGTGTGTTTGTTCATACCTGAAAACAAGGCACTTTGCAAGGCCATGAAGTGAGGTGGCACGATCTGGATGAGGTGGTTCACAAACAGTCAGTGCCTCTTTATAGAGAGCTATGGCTTCATCAACATCCATAGTGTCTTCCTGCTGCTCATATCTTGCCTGAAGTGCATTGGCCAAATTACTGAGGTAGCTGCCGTGTTTGGGATGAGGTCGTCCACAAAGGGCCAGAGCTTCTCTGTGAAGTCCTATGGCCTCGTTGATATCCCTTGTCTCTCCCAGCTGCTCAAATCTTGTCTGCATAGCAGTTCCCAAATGAGTGAGGGAGTTTCCGCGATTGGGATGAGGTGGTTCATGAATGGCTAGTGCTTCCCTGTCGAGTCTTATGGCCTCATTGAGATCCCTTATATCACCCAGCAATTCAAATCTTGTCAGGACTGCAATAGCCAAATTGCCGAGACAGTTGCTGCGATTGGGATGAGGTGGTTCATGAAGGGTCAGTGCTTCTCTGAGGAGTGTTATAGCCTCATCTATATCTCTTTTATCTCCTTGCTGCTCAAATCTGCTCATAACAGTGGTAGCCAGATTGTTGAGGAAGCCTTCACGACCTGGATGTGGCTGTTCATAAAGGGTCAATGCTTCTCTGTGGAGTGTGACAGCCTCATTTAGATCCCCTATATCACCCTGCTGCTCAAATCTTGACTTGAGTGCATTGGCCAGATTGCTCAGAGAGCTGCCACGATCGGGATGAGGTTGTTCACGAAGGGCCAGACCCTCTCTGTGTAGTCTTATAGCCTCATTGATATCCCTAATATCTCCCAGTTGCTCAAATCTTGCCCAGACTGCATTTGCCAGATTGTGCAGGGAACTACCACGCTCAGGATGAAGTGGTTCCTGAAGAGACAGTGCTTCTTTGTAGAGGTCTATAGCCTCGTCAATATTCTCTGCATTTCCAAGCTGCCAGAATCTTGTCATCACTGTCCTGGCTAGATTGTTGAGTGAACTGCTACGAGCTGGATGAGGTTGTTCATGAAAGGTCAATGCCTCTCTACAGAGCTTTATGGCATGGTCAATATCCCTTACATCTCCCCACTCCTCAAATCTCATTGAAAGTGCAATGCCAGATTCTCCAAGCACCTGCTGTGATCAGGATGGGGTGGTTCACGAAGGGCCATTGCCTCCATATAGAGTGCTATAGCCTCATCTATATCTCTGGTATCACCCTGCTGCTCAAATCTTACCAGGACTGTATTGGCCAGATTGCTGAGAATGGTGCCACGATCAGGATGAGGTGGTTCACAAAGGGCTAGAGCTTCTCTGTGGAGGTTGATAGCCTCAGTGATATCTCTTGTATCCCCTAGCTGCTCAAACCTTGTCCGTACTGCAGTTGCCAGACTACTAAGGGAGTTATGACGATGTGGGTGGGGTGGTTCACGAAGGGCCAGCGCTTCTCTGTGTAATGCTATGGCCTCATCTATATCCCTGTATTGCCCTGCTGATTAAATCTTGTCAGGACTACAGTGGCCAGATTGTGGAGGCAGCTGCCTCGATTGGGATGAGATGATTCATGAAGTGCCAGTGCTTCTCTGAGGAGTTCTACTGCCTCATTTATATCCTTAAGATCTCCCCATTGTTCAAATCTTCTGAGGACTGCAGCAGCCAGATTGTTAAGAAAGCCACCACGATTGGGATGAGGTTGGGCCAGTGCCTCCCTGTGGAGTGCTATGCCCTCATCTATATCCCTAGGATCCCCCTGGTGCTCAAACCTTGCCAGGACTGTATTGGCCAGATTGCTGAGAGAGCTGCCACGATTGGGTGAGGTGGTTCACGAAGGTCAGAGCTTCTCTGTGGAGTCCTATGGCCTCATTGATATCTATTATATCTCCTCCCAATTGCTCAAATTTTGTCCAGACTGCAGTTGCCAGGTTGTTCAGTGAGTTATCACGATTGGGATGAGGTGGTTTATGAAGGGCCAATGCTTCTCTGAAGAGTTTTATAGCCTCATCAACATCCTGGGTATCTCCAAGCTGCCCAAATCGTGTCATGATTGCAGTGGCTAGGCTGTCAAGTGAGCCACCGCGATTGGGATGAGGTTGTTCACAAAGAGTCAGTGCTTCCCTGTAGCATTGTATAGCCTCATTGATGTCCATGATAGCTGCCTCCTGCTCAAATCTTGTCAGGAGCATATCTGCCAGATTGTTGAGTATGACACTGCGATCTGGATGAGGTGGTTCATGAAGGGTCAGCGCTTTCCTGCAGAGTTCAACTGCCTCGTTGAGCTCTGTTGAATTCATTTCAAGGGATCTAAACGATATCTGGTCAGCCATCTCCCGGATTTACACATGAAGTCGTAACAGACTGCTTGAAGATCAGCTTTATTGCGGGTTATAACCTTTGAGATGTAACATCAGTGCTGAGATCTAAGTTCACAAATAAGATACTTGCAAGACAACAATAGGAAGAGATGACAATCAGACAATACAGAGACAACACCCAGTCCCCTTATATATGCAACCTACGGACGGCTGCCGAGATCATGGCCAGATTACAATCAGACTGTGTGAAGTTAACAGCAAATGTTTCTAAAGATGGGGGATATCACACAGAATCTCCCCGGGGAGTGCGGAAATGAAGAGACACATGGGGAAATGTCGGCTTATCTGATGTTGATACCAATATGTCACCCTCATCCTAAAATTATAGACCCTTATATATGCAGCCCACAGGACAGCTGCCGAGATCATGGCCAGATTACAATCAGACTGTGTGAAGTTAACAGCAAATGTTTCTAAAGATGGGGGATATCACACAGGATCCCCCCCGGAGTGCGGAAATGAAGATATACATGTCTCGTAAACTATTTTATCCATGTGGGCATCTGCTTTCGGAGACAGGTGGCGATCATCGCACTATATATGCGAAAATGCGAGGAGTATGCCAAGCAATTTTATTGTAGTCTGTAGTGCTCTGGAGTGGGAGCTTCCCAACTCAGAAAAATCAATTTCACATCACTGGTTAAACATTTCAAGTTTTTCAGTGAAAAAATTGGTAAAAATGACCGCCTTCCCAGCAATAGAAACAATTGCCGGTATTGCCCCTACGTTCCCTCACAAAGTCGGTTGATTGTTGCTCTGGTAGCTGGAGGGTCCCGTGGCGCTAGGCCTTGAGGATTCTACAGCCATCCTGATTTGTTGCAACTCTTTGTGCTGGTCTGCAGTGAATTTATCAAGGTGAGTGGCGAACACCTCTCCCATCTGACTTTGGATCTCCTTATAAATCTTCTCTGGAAGTCGCCAACTTCCGTCAGACGAGTTTCCTCGAGTTTCTGTACTTTATCTGCTAAATGTTTACAGCTAATGTCAGAACCGAAGGTGCGAGTGAAATTTCTTGTTTTGGGATGTTTCAAAGAATTGTTAGTACCTCAATCAGTTCTGCACGATTTGGATGAAACTTAGTTAGATTTGGCGGGCAAATTCATACGCAATTATTGATGTAAAGGAATTATGAAAATATAATTTATTAGGTAATCTGTGCTTTGGGGCACTTTTCGTGCCAAATGCTGTCTAGCATGTCCAGAACATGTCCCAGCAACCTAATATTTTGGGAGGGACAACATATATACCTATTAAACATGTCATAGAACCAAAACTACAGATAAGTTCGTTACAGTTCCTGTAGCTCCATTGGATATATTTGGTAGATTCGGCATTCAGAAATATTGTAAGAATTACATTTATCTCAGGAGTTCATATAATTCTGGTTCTATCACATGGTAATAAAGTATATATGTTGTCCCTCCCAAAATATAGGTCACTGGGACATGTTCTGGACATGCTAGACAGCATTTGGCACGAAAATAGCTCAAAAGCACAATTACCTAATAAATAATAGTTTCATAAATTCTTTACATCACTACTTGCGTACGAATTAGCCCGCCAAATCTACCTAAGTTTCATCCAAATCGGTGCAGAACTGATTGAGTTACTAACAATTCTTTGAAAACATCCCAAAACAAAAAATTTTCACTCGCGCCTTCGGTTCCGACATTAGCTGTAATACGTTCAGGGTCTTCCGCTTCTGAGTTCTGCAACAGAACTGTAGCTTTCTTTGGTTCAACCCAAGAGAGGTCTGCATCGTAGAATGATGCCGACTCTGCCTCCTCAATTTCACCGCTGCTTCCAAGAGTCTGTCCAGACATACTTGTCATTGTCTTCTCGTTCAGGAGGAGTTCCAGTATTGCTAGCTTTCGCTTCCCACTCTAGTTTGTCCTTTTACGA